>CAMZMU010000034.1:43342091-43532304 GCA_947311845.1 Poa pratensis
AATTTATTATGGAATTCATTAGCATGCTTCCCTCTTTCAAAATAGTTAATAAGATCAATATCAAGTTTACTATCATAATTGTAACAAAGATTTGGAACTAAAGATAGTTGCAAATCACATAAGTATTTCTCAACATAAGCAAATTTCTCCTCTATGGTGTAAGTAGGAGAGTTCAAGAACAAGTAGGACTCTCATGAGTAAGAGTACCATCACAAACAGCAAGTATATCATTTTCATCCTGACATAAATAAGTAACAACTTCTAAACATGGAGGATTATCAATAAGCATAGGACCATCATCTAAAGCATTATCATATAGCATATTTAAGCAACACTCCTCATTATCATCAATAAGTTCACTAGTAGCATTGAAAAGTAAAGGAGCATTATTAGTTTCATCATAATAGCATGGGTTATCATATAGGACCATAGAATTTTCAGTTTGACACTCATCATAACATGGATTCTCATAAATAACAAAAGATTTTTGAGTTTGAGTGCTATTATCAAATGTTGATGGTGAAGTTGGGAGATCCAACTCTTCCCCAAGCTTAGGTTGGAGCACATCCATTTCAATCTCCTCTTCACATACTTCCTCTTCCAAGCTTATGTTTTCATCATCCTCTTCCTGCAAAATATTAGTACTTTCCATGGAAGCAAGAATTCTTTCTTTAACATAAACATTATCACTAAATTCCTTTTTGCAAAGTTGGAGAAGAATAGAAATGTGTCCTTTCATTACACGAGCTTCATGACTAGTTGCAAAAAATTTATCAATAAGAAAGTCTATCTCATGGGCTGCAACATAAGCAATATATTTCTCAACTTGTTCTATATCATGGCATGCAAATTTACACTCTTGATAAGAAGCAATAATAGGATCACTATTATACTTACATTGATAGAGAGAGTGTTTATAGTCTTTTCTAAAGCAGCAAGTTATATTATGTAATTCACAAAACTCAGTGGCCATATCATTAAGATGTTCAAGCAATTCAAGCATTCTATTTCCTTCTTTGGTTGATCGATATTCATAGTAAGCTCCCATAGTTTTGACATAACCTTCCTCCATAGCGTAGCATACATATTAAAAACAACACTAGTTTTTATGGATTTTATGTTTTTAGATGAAAACTGAAAATAAAATGATACTAAACAATGCAAACCGAAATAACAAATAACACAAAATGCAAAACTGAAAATAAAAATGCAAACCGAAATATAAATATGATATGCAAGACAATAACAAAACAAAATAAATGATTTGAAGGTAAAGATGGATAAGATGATGCTCACGTAGGTGCAACCTCCCCAAGCTTAGGTGTTTGCACAAGTTGGTGATGAAGTTGATTGGTGAGATACCCTTGGATAAACCTTTCAGCAATGATTCCCCGGCAACGGCGCCAGAAAACAGTCTTGATGGCCCTTGACGTAGTTACCTGTGTCAAAAGAATATGGGTTAGGTTGAGACTCCAAGTGCAGAGTGTGTAGTAGTGGAAAGACGTGTTTTCCCCACGAGGGGTGACTCGAGGGTTTAATATCGAACTCGCGGGGAATCAGTAGTGAAGATTTATCTTTCTATCCTTCTTTGAAAACTACAAAACAAAGTAAATTGTTTTGGTCCTCAACCTCACCTAGTGGTTGTCAAGCACAAGGTGTGAGAATGATATCAAGATAATATGCAATGCAAACAGAAATAAATATGCAATGTGTAAATAAATATGCAAGGATGGTGGTACAATGATAAATGATATTTTTGGGTTTTATATGTGAATGCAAGATGTAAAAGTGTTTTTGTATTTTCGGATTTTTAAATGGCAGAAAATGGAAAAGTGTTGGAAAGGTGTTTCTTATGATTAAAAATGGACCGGGGTTCATGGTTTCACAAATGCACTCTCTCTTTAATAAAGTGGTAGACAATGGAACACTAGTTGACATATGAGATTGCAACACAGTTTAATGACAAGTTATAATTATATGGGCATCACGTCCTAACATAGAGACCTTTTGGTTATTAGTCTCTCTTATACTCCACCAAGATGCGAACTAAATCATAACACCTCAGTAATTAAGATAACTCAGAGTATAGCAATAAGTATCATGACATGAAGTTAAAATAAGAACATGCTAGATCTAGTCATGGAGGAAGTGGCAATGGTCACACCCACATCTCCGGTAGCATGGTATTTCTTTTTATCCCTAGTGAGGCAAAAAGTAAGGTAAGATACCCAAGTGGATCGCAGAGCTTTCTCTCACGTTCACTGCACTAGCCACCCCCCGTTACTCCAACTAATGCACACGTTCCCCCTCACACGCTCTCATAAACATGCTTGATCATAACAAGTAAATAAGAACGGGGTACATAATATGCATCTACTTTCATAACTGAAACAAAACCATTGCAATCTCAAACATATATTAACTCATGAAAAGATCCACCACAAAGGTATTACATAATGACCGTAATCATGTTCAGCAGCTCATACGGTACTAATTAGTGAAGCTCAAGAGAGAGAGATACATAAGTTACTTCCACAAACCCATAGTCCAGAGGTGGACTACTCCCTCTTCATCATGGAGACGGTGGAGAAGTCGTTGGAGAAGATGGAGACCACGCCGGCAGCGCCCCGCCGGAGTTTTCCCCCTCCAATCTGCAGCTCCAGGTCTCTGTTTCGTGTTTATGTGTTTCTGCGGCGCGCTTTCCAGAGAGTCGGGGGACTATTTTTATAGGCGGTTTTAGGTCAAAACGGAGTCGGTGGAGGAAAGATCGACGGCAACGGAGCTCCGAGGGCCAAAAGGGGGGGTCCCACGCGGCCAGGTACATGGGCCGCGTGGGCCCACTCATCTGGGCCCTCGGGCCTCCGCTTGTTTGCTTACTTCGCTCCCACGCTTTGTTCCTTCCAAAAACTGATGCTTGTAAATTTCCAGGTCATTTGGACGTCGTTTGGGTCCCTGAAACATTAAAATATAGAAATAGGGTTTTCTGCCTGCGCAGGGTTAATTCCATAAAAAATAGGAAACATGTCAAATATTGCCAAAATCATTATAAAACAGTGATATAACCCTTATATGATGCAAATATGACTGGAATATAAGTAAAATAATGCAAAGTTCATGTATGCATTTTACATGCATCAGCACTTAGCATTCAAAAGCTACCATTTGATAGTGCACACATCTAGGGGGAGCTCCGTCTATTTTTGCAAAGCATTTTGTAGCAAATCGTTGTATTGTCATCATTCACCAAAAAGGGGGAGATTGAAAGAGCATATGTGCTCTTAATCATGTTTTGGTGATAATGACAATACAACATGTGCTCCTAATATGTTGTTAAAGTGTGAACAGGTTTTTATAACTGTCATCGTCAAGTTCGCATCGAGAAGAAGGAGCATTTTCTGCCCAGGAGCGGTAGTACCGCCCCAGTCGGCGGTAGTACCGCCGCTCCTAGGCAGAAAGGAGAGGAGCAGTACCGCTCCCGGTACCGCCCGTGGTACCGGCTATGTTGGCCTCGGACGAGCATGTGCGGTACTGGGCGCAGTACCGCCCGCAGTACCGGCTATCTCGCGTTCGGGCGCGCATGTGCGGTACTGGGCGCAGTACTGCCCGCAGTACCGGCTAACTCGCGTTCGGGCGCGCATGTGCGGTACCGGCCGCGGTACTACGGGCGGTAGTACCGCCGGCACGGTATCGAGCGTGGTCAGCGCAGAGTTTGACCAAGGCGAGGGAGCGCGAAGACTGGAGGCGGCCGTTGACCGTTGAAGCATACGGCTTCAGCGGTAGTACTGCCCGGCGCGACGGTATACCGCTGGCTCGGGAAACTGCTGCCAACGGGCAGATTCCGTGGGGGTATTTAATGCCCTCCACCTACCTTGCTCCTCTTTGAGCTTCACGAAAATATCTTGCCACCATTGTTGAGAGCTTCATTTATGATATCTCCCACTCCCACCAACCAAATCCATTGATACTTTGTGGAGTGAAGGAAGAGGTCTAGATCTACATTTTCACCGAAGGAATTTCGAATCCATCCATCCCCTTTGTGGTTCTTGTTCCTCCTTGGGTTGCTTGTAACCCTAGGAGGGCTTTGTGGGTTCTGGATACCTCAACTTGTTTGCGAGGTGCTCCGGGATATTGTTGGGAGGCTCCAACTCATTGTGGAGTTCCCCGACCTTTGTGCACGGCTTGGTCAACGCCTCGAAGGTGACCTCATAGTGGAAGAGCTACGCCTTCTCTTGATATAGATGATGGTTTGGAGATAAACATGAATGTTCACTCAATCTTTTTTTCCAAGCCATGCTTGCAATAAGCTCAACTCTAGATGACCATTCTTCATATAAACCCATTGGATAGAACCTTGATCATCATATAATCTTCTAGAGTCCAACACATGAACTCCAATCTTCTTCATGGACAAGATCTATACAGATATCTCAATGTAAACATTAGTCCATAGAGATTGTCATTAATTACCAAAGCCACACATGAGGGCACATGCACTTTCACACAGCGAGCTGTTCATGGTGTTGTGGACGCGATTTTTTAAAACAAGGCAAAAGATTTGCAATTTGCATTGATTAAGAAGAAGGTTTAAGAGGTCTTACAAATCAAGGGTCAAGAACAAACTTGACCCCACATATAAAAACGTCTACTCTCGCAGCATCAAAACACTCAAAAGCCTTGGCTCCCGCTAGGACCAAAGTTTAGCTTCCTCTTTGATTTTGGCGATCACCGTTGCGGCGGTGGAGCTTTGGTTGCGGAAGACACGAGCGCTTCTTTCTTTCCAAATCTCCCAAGAGATGAGCATGGCCAAAGTAGCAATGGCTTTCCGGTGCGGGCTTTTTGCATTGATAGCCAAGGACCACCACTCCTTAACCGAGGCATAGTTTCGCCAATCCGTGGGGGAGAGATCATGGATGCCCAACCAATATTTTATCGAAGACCATATTCTCGTCGTGACTCTACACTTGAAGAGAAGGTGCGCCGCCGATTCTTGCACTTGATCACAAAGCTTGCACCTACCACAATTTTGCCATCCACGTCTTTCCAATCTATCGGTCGTCCAAATTCTGTTTTGTGTGACCAACCAAGCGAAGAGTTTGCATTTAGGAGGCGCCCATTGTTTCCATATTTGGCTTGCCATGTAGGTCGACTTGGTGGAGTATTGTCCATCATTGGAGAAATTCCACGTAATGGAGTCCATCGTCTCCTTGGTAAGGTGAACATTTTGAAGCAAAACGATTTGGACGTGATTTGGAGCATGTGGCTAAAGATGTGTATTTACCCCCACTTAGATGGTGACATACTATTCAGATCGGCCCTCCATAGCCTCAAGCATCATTTTAATATTGAATTCCTATGTATGTTGGCGCTTACTTTTTTGTTGTCTTTCTTATCGCCTGTGTGCGTTTTGGATATACATAGGTCGGGTGTAAATTAACTAAAAAAATTATCGACTTGATGCAAACGTATGAGTTAAATAAAAGTGACATTATCAAAAAATTAATAACTTCTTACAAAACATGCAATCAAAATTTTCCAACATTAACTACTATTGTGTAGAAAAATAATTAGATCGGTGAACTACAAAATGCATGAGATTTGTAATGGAAAATATTTTCGTAGTATAAAACTTCTTGTTGTTTAGTAACACATAACTAAAAAAGTTGCGATCAAGCACCATGACACCTACACAACCACTATTTTTTTATACCACATTGCAACAACAACAAATCTAAGAAAAAGGATGAGTGTATAGTACAAGATTATACTATGTCACAAGAAAACATTCAAAGGAAAAAATACAAAACATGGGCTATACAAAAACAACAAGTGGTAGCAAATATATGTGAATACAAAAATCATCAAAATTTATGTTTTTTGGTTCTCTCAAATAGCACAACATATTAATCTTAAACTTTGTAGATTAATATAAGTTTTACACTACAATGTGTACATTTTTTTTCTTCAGAATTTTGGTACACCGAAAATGTCTAAAAGGACTGGGTCTCTATATGTGTCATGTAAACCACTCTCAACGACTGAAGATGTGCACATTTCTGTGACCCTTTGAATATAGGCTCGGGTAAAACCTAGGCGTCGCCGCCTCCGCCCCTCCTCCACCCCATCTCCCCGCCACCGGAAGAAGCCGGCGGGCAAGGCCCTTCCCGGTGGACACCAAACAACGTGATCTCGTCCCCTTGTCCGTTCTTGCGACGGTAGACCTCCGGCCAAAGCGCCACGGTGGCCCTGTATGTTGGTTGCACGCGTGACGGAGTACGGATCTCGGGGTGGTGGCCTCGGTGGTTGTCGGTCTTCCGGTGGCTGCGTAGGACAACCGTCGAAGGCCGGGCGTTGAGCATGCTGCGCTGCTGGGCATGATCCGCGAATCGGTCGACGTGGTTTGGGATGGCAAGATATGGCCGGTGAAAGTTGTGCTCATATGCGATCTGGGCCAACGACGGCGGTGTCCATGGGCACTGCTACCTTGCAGGAGGCGTCGTTGATGTCGTTCTTGTATCCCTGCCATAGACGCTCCGGGAGAAATCTTAGATCCGGCCCAGATGATGGCGATAATCGTGGTCATGTATCCCTCTTGGGGGCATCATTTTTGGAGTTCCATCGGCTGGAAGGTCGATCATGGCGGTAGTGCAGATTCCAGGCGTTCGCGCGGTACCCAAGGTGGACTTGGCGGCGCGGTGTTCCGGCGGCGATCGCGCGTGCGTAGATGAACACACGCAGGGTGTTGGCGTTGTCTGGCATCGTGGTGGCGCCGACGGCTAGCCTGGCGAGGGTCTTCGCGTCGATCTACACTCTGAAGATGGGTCAGTGGAAGATGGTGGAGGTGACTTTCCGGAGCGTGTGCACAAAACGCTATTTCTAGAGTTAGCCAGGGAGCCGACGATGGATGTGGCCGGGCAATAAGGCCACGTTTTCTCTATTGTTTGTGCCATAGACTCTCCGGAAGAAATCTTAGATCTGGTGCCGGTTCGGACGATGGCGACAATCGTGGTCGTGTACCCCTCTTGGGTGCATCTTTTTTGGAGTTCTGTCGGCTGGAAGGTCGATCATGGCGGTGGTGTAGGTTTCCAGGTGTTTGCACGGTACCCAAGGTGGACGGCGTCGTCTTGCTATGTTGACTCGGCGGCGTGGCGCCGCGGTGTCCCGACGGCGATCGTGCGTGCGTAGATGAATGAACACGCGCAGGGCGGTGGTGTTGTCTGACACCGTGGTGGTGCCGACGACTGGCCTGGCAAGGGTCTTCGCGTCGATCTACACTCTGAAGATGGGTCAGCGGAAGATGGTGGAGGTGACTTCCGGAGCGTGTACACAAGGCGCTATCTCTGGAGTTAGCCAGGGAGCCGACGATGGATGTGGTCGGGCAATAAGGCCCAGTTTTCTCTATTGTTTGTGCTAGTTGTGGTGTTTTTCATTATTTAGCGGTTTCGGTTTGTATGTATGTCCATTGTAAAGTTTTTTGTCAGATTATGTTGTATAAATGAAATAAAAGCCGTATGTATCTCTTCAATGCTGGGGCAACTCGCCATTTCGAAAAGAAAAAAATCCCGGGTGCAATGAAGAATTAAACTAATAACGGGTTTGTCTTGTACGTATGCAGCAGTGAATCAGAGTTACCAATGCAGCAGATAGATTGCATATGTATCTCTGAGAATCGAACCGGGCATGTGCACACAGAACCGTGCAGCGGAACAAAGATGCCGGTGGATGGGGTGGCAACGGCATGATGCCAAGACGTCCGGTACAAGTATTCCCTGGCCGGGATGTCAGGCACGTTGCCAAAGCAAAGTCTTTGTGTCGGTTCCCGCAACTACGTGTCCGCGACACCATCACCTTTGCTTTCCTCTCCCAATCATTCCATCCACGGACATTGTAAGCACCTAGCTACTCAGGGAGAATCAATCACACAGAGAACTGGAATAATTCGGGTTCTAGCCCGTTCCTCCCAACCACCCTCCGGGCTAGTTCATACACGGCATCGCCGTTCTTTCTTCAGTTACAAGCCAAGTTCTCACGCAGGAGATAGAGCAATAGAAATAGGACTCCTCGTCACGCCACCCAGGTGTCGCCAGCTAACCAGGCTGGCTTCTTCCTCTCTCTCGTGGGCCGTCCATCTGGTGGCCCATCTTCATGGTCGTTGTTGCTTGCCTCAGCGTCACTGGTAGGTGGGGCCAGGTCGTTGACAATCCCCACCCCTTGAAAGCCTGCTTGACCCCAAGCAGGGGCGAGTGGAAAGCGCTGACGAAGGAGCTCCAGGTCCTCCCAGGTGGCAAGCTCTTCAGGTTCCTGACTCCACTGTACCAGCACCTGAGCCACAGCTCGACGTCCACGCTGACGAACGCGCTGCTGCAGCACACGATCCGGAACCTGAAACAAGGAAACAGAGTCTGGCAGAATAGGTGATACCTGCACCTTTGAGCCAACACACTTTTTCAGCTGCGATACGTGGAAAACTGGGTGCACCCTGCTAGCTGGTGGCAAATCCAAACGATAAGCCACCTCACCAATCCTCTCCAGCACACGGAATGGCCCAAAAAACTTGAAAGCCAGCTTGTGATTAGCTCGAGTAGCAATAGATTTCTGAATGTAAGGTTGCAGCTTGAGAAAAACTTGCTCATCAACAGCAAACGTGCGCTCCACTCTGTTTTTGTCAGCCTGATCTTTCATCCGTTGCTGCATCCTCAAAAGGTGTTGGCGGGCTGCAGCCAAGATATTGGTACGCTCATCCAACCAATGTTGAATGTCAGCAGAAGCAATTTGATCCGAAGCAGTGATACCAAAGTATCGAGGCTGGCGCCCATACAACAGCTCAAACGGTGATTTGCCAGAAGAAGCATGCCAATTGGTATTATACCAAAACTCGCAGAGAGAAAGCCACTTAGACCACTGATTTGGGTAAGCACTGATGAAACATCTCAAGTAGCACTCGATTGATTGATTAACTCGCTCTGTCTGACCGTCGGTTTGGGGATGGTGAGCTGTACTCATCTTCAACTGTGTCCCTGTTGCTCGAAAAACAGACTGCCAGAAAGAGCTAGTGAAAACTGGATCACGGTCTGAGACCAAGGACTGAGGCATACCATGCAATCGATGAACATTATCCACGAATAATTCAGCCACCTTTGCAGCAGTATACGGGTGACGAAGAGGGATAAAATGTGCATACTTAGTCAGCTTGTCTACCACTACAAGGATGCAATTGAACTGGCGAGACTGCGGCAGTCCATCGATAAAGTCCATAGTTGCAACCTCCCAAGGCTCAGAGGGAATAGGTAAAGGCTGCAGAAGACCAGCAGGTGGAAGGCGTTCAGGTTTAGCCTGCTGACACACGGTACAGCACTGCACATATTCCTTAATCATAGATTTCATGCCAGGCCAACTGAATAGTGAAATAATCCTGCGATAGGTCACCGGAAACCCAGAGTGACCCCCTTGAGGACTATCATGGAAAGCTGAAATAATCTGTCGCTTTAAAGCATCATCAGCACCCAACCAGATACGTCCTTTATGCCTAATGATCCCGTGATTCAAAGTATACTGATCGCTAGATGAAGGAGCAAGCGCCAATTGACTCAATAGAGCCTGAGCTTGAGGATCAGACACGTAGCTGTCAACAACACTGGCCATCCAGACCGGCTGCAGTGTAGTAGCAGCAAAGAGCTGCGAGCTAGCAGGTGGCTTGCGAGATAACGCGTCAGCCGCTCCATTGTTGATTCCTTTTTTGTACTGGATCGTATAGTGTAAACCCATCAGTTTGGTTAATGCCTTTTGTTGCCACTCGGTGTGAAGCCTTTGATCTGTCAAATGTACTAGGCTTTTGTGATCGGTTCGAATAATGAATTCCTTCATCTGCAGATAAGGCCGCCACTGCTGCACGGCGAGCAAAATAGCCAGATATTCTTTTTCATAAACAGAGAGCCCACGGTTGCGAGGACCAAGTGCACGACTGACATATGCTATGGGGTGACCTTTCTGAGAGAGCACGGCACCAATGCCGACATCACAGGCGTCAGTCTCAATGACAAACTGCTGTGTAAAATCCGGCAAGGCTAACACTGGCGCAGAAATCAGAGCTTGCTTCAAAACCTCAAATGCAGTCTGTGTAGCCGGTGTCCAAACAAATGGCACCCCCTTCTTTAACAATGTTGTCAATGGCTGGCTCAAAATGGCATAATGGGCTATAAACTTACGATAATAGCCTGTCACTCCCAAGATACCCCTGAGCTCCTTCAAATTAGTTGGAACTGGCCAGTCACGAATGGCCTGAATCTTACTGTCATCTGTCGCAACACCAGCTGCAGATACAACATGCCCAAGGTAAGCCACACTCTGCTGTGCAAACGCACACTTAGCAAGTTTGACCTGCCACTTGTCACGCTGAAGTATAGACAGAACATTGTACAAATGCTGCAGATGTTCCTCATAAGTCGCACTATAAACCAAAATATCATCGAAAAAGACCAGGGCATACTTGCGCAAAGCAGGAGCTAGAGTAGCATTCATTGCATGCTGGAAGGTAGCTGGAGCGCCTGTCAACCCAAAAGCCATCACTCGAAACTCAAAGTGACCATTATGCGTCTGGAACGCTGTTTTATGCTCCTCTCCAGGTGCAAGCCGAATCTGGTGGTACCCAGCCTTGAGATCAAGTTTTGAAAACCACTTCGAGCCTGCCAATTCATCAAGTAATTCATCGATCACCGGTAGAGGGTACTTCCCTTTGATTGTGAGAGCATTGAGTCGTCGGAAGTCAATAACCAAACGCCAGGCAGTGCCATCCTTGCGCACCATGATCACTGGTGAACTGAAAGCACTATTGCTGTGTGTAATAACACCTTGTTCAAGCATTTCGGCAATCTGTTTTTCCATTTCATCCTTCAACTCTGGAGCCACTCTATATGGTCTGACAGAAACAGGCCTTGCGCCAGGAATCAAGGGAATCTGATGGTCAAAACGACGGCGAGGTGGCAGTCCAGTAGGAGCCTCGAAGACAGACTGAAATTTATCCAAGACTTGCTGCACTTCAGGCGGAATTGGCTGTTCTTGTTGAGCGGCTTCACTCATCAACTGCAATTGCACTAACGCATTCGTGCAAAGTTCAGGCCCTTCACCATGCAACACCACTTGGCGCCCTTCATGTAAGAACGAAAGCCAGCCTTCTGTCCAATGCGTAACCATAGGACTATACTTGCTCAACCAATCTAATCCAATGATACCATCATAACTGCCAAGATCTAGAACACGGAAGCTGTCTGTGAACGTAGTGCCATCCGCTGTCCATTGCAGGGCCGGGAAACTGCTGGTGCACTCCAGAATTGCGCCGCCCGCAACGCGAACCGTGGCCGGCACAGCCAAGTTTGCTGACCCCACGAGTAACTGAGCTTGCTGCTGATCGATGAAGCAAGCAGAACTCCCTGAATCCACCAGGAACAAGAAGGAATGCCCTTGGATCTGCACTTGCAGTTGCATTGTTCTGGGCGCTGCTGTTTCAGGTGACAAGGCAGCGGCTGAGAGCACCATTGCATTTACTGCCAATTCCAGCGCCTCGTGCTCAGCTTCCGGCTGCTCCTCATGATCATCACCAACCAGAGACATGCAGTTAACCATTTCCTGGACCAAATGAAGCGGAATTGATGTTTTGCACTGATGCTCACGATTGTATTTCTCCCCGCAGGTGAAACAGAGACCCTTCGCTCGCCTGTACGCCTTGAGGCTGCTCCATTTCTCCTCGCTGGCGCTGAGAGCACGCTTCTCCTCCACGGTTTTGGAAATCCACTTCGCCGGCGGCGGAGGTGGTGGCGAAGCAGAAATCACTCGCCGGGACTGGAGTCGATAGCTGCTGCCGAGGAACGAGCCCGGTGTCCTCCCCCAATTCCTCATACAGCAGCGCCAGAGAGAACGCTGTTTCCAGTGTCTTCGGCTGCTGAATTGCAACAAGCACACGCACAGCCGGCCTCAAGCCATCCAAGAACTTAGTGGTAATGTTCACCACATCCGGGTTAGGCTCATACACGGCGAGTTGATCCACCAACTCTGAGAACTTCTGCACATAATCCTCCACTGTGGTCTCCTGGGACAGATGCAACATACGCCGGCAAAGGATGGAGTGCTGGTTGCGACTGAAACGAGCAAGCACGGCCTCCGTAAACTCAGTCCATGTCGGCGATGGCTTCTTCTGCAAGTAGGACTCCAGCCACGTCGCCGCAGGACCAGTGAAAGAAGCAGACGCGTCGGCTGCCCAGAGCGTCATCGGCGTGTGGCCGCGCCTGAAGAACTCTTCACAGCGAATCTGCCACAGCTTCGGGTTGTTCCCCTCGAATTGAGGCAGCGACGCACGAGAAACAAGCGGAGCATGGTCAGTACGGTGGTGCGGCAAACTCAAATCGAACTGCTGCAACAGGGACCGGCCGGAAAGGTTACCTCCGACCGGAGGAGAGGGGTGTGAGGCACCCATCGTCCCCCGGTTCTGATGTTGCTCGCCGTGCCATGATTGGCCTGCAGCACCGCGCCCTGGCTCCCGTTGGGCCGAAGCAGAGGGCGATCTGCCACTGCACCCGGTTCCGGCCGCGGCGCACGATCGAGGGCCGACGCCAGCGACGTGATCTGCGAACTCAGCGCGTCCTTGATAGCGAGGAGATCCTCGCCGATGGAGGCCCGCGTGGACTCCAGATCCGCGTTGACGGAGGAGCGCACGGCGTCGACGGAGTCCCTGGTGGCCGCCAGATCCGTGGCGACGGAGGAGCGCACGGCATCGATGGCGGTGTTCATCCTCTTGAGCTCCTTGTCCGTGTCGACCACGAAATCCCGCACGGAGGAGAGCGTCCGCTTCTCGTACTCGAGGAAGCGCTTGTCGAATTCCTCCGTTGTGGCGGAGTGGATGAGGTCGTAGATCGCGCGTGACGCCGGATCGAGATTCTCCATGGCCTCCGCACGAACTCTAGCAGCGAATCGAGTGGGGTAGGCGTGGGTGGGGAACTCCAGAATTGGGTGGAGAAAAAAAATTGGGTGGGGATTTTTGTGGGAATTTGGGGATCGGGAAAGGCTCTGATTACCACTTGTAAGCACCTAGCTACTCAGGAGAATCAATCACACAGAGAACTGGAATAATTCGGGTTCTAGCCCGTTCCTCCCAACCACCCTCCGGGCTAGTTCATACACGGCATCGCCGTTCTTTCTTCAGTTACAAGCCAAGTTCTCACGCAGGAGATAGAGCAATAGAAATAGGACTCCTCCTCACGCCACCCAGGTGTCGCCAGCTAACCAGGCTGGCTTCTTCCTCTCTCTCGTGGGCCGTCCATCTGGTGGCCCATCTTCATGGTCGTTGTTGCTTGCCTCAGCGTCACTGGTAGGTGGGGCCAGGTCGTTGACAGACATCTCGACGTGCGTGCATCAACCCTTTGAAAACCTGTTCATGTCAACTACTGAGAATGTTTCAAGGCAATATATATATCCCCTCCATTGTCAAGCTAAGAAGAAGAAGAAGAAGAAGAAGACGAAGAAGGTTGATTCTAGAGGCCCGGTGAAGAATTATATATCCAGTTCATTGGAAAATGGGGAAGCTCGGAGCATTGATTCCAGTTCTGGCTCTTGCCTTGGTTTTTGGTCTCGTGTCCGGCGGCAACTTCTACGACGAGGTTGACACTACGTGGGGGCCCCAGAACTGCTGGCCATCCGATGCCGGCAATAGCCTCGCCCTCGCCCTCGTTAGCAAGGGCTCAGGTCTGTTAAATCACTCTCTCTTTTTTCCAGAAAACAAGTCACACGATCTTTACTTTGTTTCCGCGCGCCGATCGATCGTGGAGACCGGTCATTTCATGAGTGTATTTTCGTGGTTGTCAGGCGCGGGGATCCGGTCGAAGAGGCAGTTCATCTACGGGACGGTGTCGACCATGCTCCAGCTCGTCAAGGACAACTCCGCCGGCACCGTCACAACATTCTATGTAAGTACATAGTTGCCTCCAAATCGATCATATCTGCATCGAACCTCTTGTGTATATTCTTCAAGGATTGAAGCAATATCATCGAGATGATGGCACGCATCTGATGACTGCAATTGCACGCAGACATCGTCGTCAGGGGAGTACCACGACGAGATCGACTTCGAGTTCCTGGGGAACGCGACCGGGCAGCCCTACACGGTGCACACCAACGTCTACGCCAACGGCGTCGGCGAGAAGGAGATGCAGTTCCGCCTCTGGTTCGACCCCACCAACGGCTACCACAACTACACCATCTCCTGGACGCCCTGCATGATCGTCTGGTACGTCGACTCCGTGCCCATCAGGGTCTTCCGCAACTACCAGCAGAGCCACGGCGTGGCTTTCCCGACGAGCCAGCCCATGTACGCCCACTCCACCATCTGGTCCGCCGACTGGGCCACGCAGGGCGGCCGCGTCCAGACCGACTGGAGCAAGGCGCCGTTCGTCGCCAACTTCCACGGCATCGACCTCGCCATCTGCGAGTGCTACGGCGGCGACTGCGTCTACGGCTGCGCGGGGGCCTATGGCGGCCAGCAGTACTGCCCTGGGCTCACCGACCAGGACCGCTGGAAGATGCAATGGGTGCAGGACAATCTAAGGATCTACAACTACTGCGAAGGCTACCCAGGCCCTGAGTGCAGCCTGCCCCAGTACTAACACGCGCATCTTCGATCGATGTGCCTACCACATCGTGCAGGCCGGTCATGTTGGTTTTACAATGTCCGTGGACTTTTTTTTTGGATTTTTATTCATAGTATTTCGAAGTTGTTTTTAATTAAATATGAGAGCTTGGAGCTCTTTTTTGTACCAACATTTTACAGTACCACATTTTGCTCATATATAGCAATGTAAACATCCATGATGTTTTTAATATGATTAATATATGTTCTTATGGCCATCATCTTCGGCGCCATCGGTTGCCATGATTGTTATCCATCTTTAGTAGTACAATTATGGCCACCAGGGTTAACTCATGTGGTGTCTCACCGCTCTGCTTATTAACAACACGAAATTGATGTGCGTACGACGAATCACGCCCGATTCCTGTCCGACGTCCGACGTTTCCCTCGGTATCATGAGATGGACCAGCAATCAAAAACAGGCGGATTGATTTCACCATCGGACAACTATCCGATGGAAAACCATCGAACGCCTAGCAGGGTGTTAACCAAATGCCAAGGGGTACCTCCAACCTTTAGATCTAACATTGGAAAAATGGGCCATATGTGTTTGTGATCTACCCATATAGGCAATGATCATCCACTACGGACCGTCGCAGATGTGGCATGTCCCGACGTGACACTTTTTTTTAACAATGTCCATTGTGAAAATTGTTTATTTTATAAAAGATAGGTTTGGAGGTGAATTGTTTAATTTGATTAAAGAAAGGTTTGTCTATTCATGAAACCAAGAAGAACATAAATTGCACGAGGGGAGCAAATCTCCATCCAGAAAGAGTTTTAAGATGGAGATGCATGGGTTCATACCCACTTAACTAGTAGCAACTTAGTTGGTGGAACTAATATTTTAACATAATATGAAAAAAAACATATTAGATCTATCTCTAATCAATGTAGGCAGTACATCCATAATTCCCATGTATCCAAATGGCACAAAATACTTGCACATAACTCCATTCAGATATCAATAGCCATGCAACTGGATTACTAAGTATATTATTACAGAGAAATGCGTTAACACATCGTGATATACCATGTCTCGATCGTGAACATATTTTTTTTAACCATGTCCGTTGTGAGAATTGTTTATTTGATTAAAGATATGTTTGGAGGTGAATTGCTTAATTTGATTAAAGAAAGGTTTGTCTATCATAAAATCAAGAAGAACATAAATTACACGAGGAGAGCAAATGTGCATCCAGAAAAGGTTTTAAGATGGAGATGCATAACTAGTAGCAACTTAGTTGGTGGAAGGAAATAGTGGGATACCATGGGGATAGCTATGCACATGCATCTCACCGTTTGATCACCCTATAGGACATTTTTAACGCCGCTCCCTAGCTGTTATGGCAGTGCACCGTGATTGTTTTGCTCCCCCTACCAGTCCGAATCCTCTCATCACCGAAAAAGGAAGTCTCCTCTCTTCCACCTCGCGTAGAGGGAGCCATGCTAGTCTCTGTCGCGTATAGCGAGCCAGATCCCGCTTCGGCCACCATCGCGCGCCGCCGCACGCCCCCACCCCCTCTGGCTAGGCCTGCATCCCTAGCGCCACGCCCCTACCTTCTTCCTCTCGGGCAGCCCTCCCCTCCCCAACAATTCGCGGATCCGGCGGTGCCCCTCCATGTCCGGTGCATCCCCGGGCCGGAGGCGGCCCCGCCTCATCCTGCATCGCGCGGAGCCGGAGGCGCCCCTGACCTCCTCTTGCATCCACGGCTTCCGCAGACTGCGGTGGCCCTAGGCCATGTCGTGGCGGCGGCGGGGAGGAAGGTGGCGGGCGGCGCGATTGAGGAAGAAACTGAAATTTTTAATCATTTGTACCGCAACATATCCTAAATATGAAACTGGAAATTCCATAAAAGCGGACAATGGTCTGGGTGATATCTCTTCCTTCAACACACCACTACTTACCAGTGATAGCGGAGTTATGACGATGAGCGAATTAACCACATGTTTGGGTGGTTAGTGGAGGTGCTTGTACCTCTAGCTGATTAGATACCATCTTACATTGCAAGTTGTGTGCCTTTTCAATACTCCTTTGACAGCGAGATGATGTTTTCATCGATAGCGAGGCCTCTAAGTTGATTTTAGTTAATCTCAAGTCTCTTTTTTTTGGGAACCGGCAGGAGATCTGCCCGTTTCTATATTGAGCTTATGAGGAGAAAAAGAGTACAATGCAAGTTACATGCCTTGACAAGGATGCCAGGCAAAAAGAGTACAATCTCAAGTCTCTGTGACAACAGATTTCGATAGGTCCACGTGTATTCATATATTGTATTCAGTGTTTCCAAAAATATTACTACATGCATGCATGACTGCAGATGAGGCTTTGCAGGCCCGTAGGAATAAAAGATTTATACTTCTCTTGTTTGAAGGTGCCACGGATCTGAAAGGAACAAAACGAATCCTCGATTAATCAAATCGCGAGCTCCTACCTGTCAATGGACGGAAACCAAGTGCCAAATGGAAACTAACGAAGTACTGGTTTCTTTCTTCTTTGCCTGCCAGCTATGGCCAAACGGAAGCTAGTACGAATCGACATTGGGCAGAGCATGTCAAAATACCAGAAAATACAAGCTGACGCGTTCTTGAGCCTAGCAAAATACGCAAGCTGGCATGCAATATCTCTCTTTGATTAAATATCATCAGACTCCTACGTGCGTACCAAAACTTGACAATCAGCACACATTCGCAGCAACACGTAGAAGTTCAGGTAGTAGTGTAGACTTGTAGATAAGTCCCCCCTGTCTCCTGCATTTTGATTATGCCGGCCTTGGCACACACTTACAATTCGTACTCCAAAAGTAGAATAGATAACTGAATTTCGAGCAGCAAGCTAGCCGACAGACAAATGATGGGTTGCTCGAGGGCGCTCCTCCTGGTCGCCGTCGCCGCGGCTACCATCGGCCTCGTCCGCGCCGCCAGCTTCCGCGACGACTGCACCATTGAGTGGGAGCCTCAGAACGCGGTGTTCTCGGACGATGGCCGCGACCTCACCATGTCTCTAGTATCCCTAGGCTCTCGGATATCAATACCTAACCCGCCGCCACCCCCGTCCCGTCCCCGGGGCGCCCGCCGCCGGCCTCCCTTAGCCTCCCCGCCTCGACCTCTCCTCCCGCCGCCGCCGGGAACGTCGCCGGGCAAAGCCCGTGTGGCGCGGCGGCGGCGGATCACCTCAGCCGTCGGGTTGGTGCGCAGCGGCGGCGCCCGCTCCGGCCATCCTCAACGGCGGTGCGGCGGGATAGCGGTCGGCCAAGGTGGCTCAGCAGCCTGGCGGCGACGGCCGGCGCAGGCCAGCAGGCGGCGTTGGGCCCGATCTGGGCCCAGATGGGCTCAGACGGGCCGCGATCCAGGTGCAGTCCGTTGCGTCTTGCCGACCCCGTCGTCGGAACGCTGGCTCCTGTGAGCTAGTACCGTTGCACGAGGATGCCAGGAGCTTTGGCTCCGGGCGTGGTGGTGGTGATCTCCTCCTCCGCCGGAGGTGGTCGGCCGGCTGGCTGTGGCGAATCACTTAATCTTCACAGTTAGTTCCGGCGGCGAGCTGGGGAGGCGTGGCTACCGATGAAAATCGAGTTCTGACCACGGTCACGACAGGCGATGGCGGCGCCTATGTTGTTACCTTGTTGAAGGCATCGTCGATGTAGCTACTGTCTACCCGCTCGCGCTGCTCCGGAGGAAATCTCAGATTCCGGGGTTCCTGGGTCGGACAATGGCGGCGCTATTGGTGTCGCTTTCCCTCTTGGGGGCATTGTTTTTGGAGCAGCTGCTGGAGAGAGGAGGCAAGAAGTGGAGCGGTTTACATCTACCACGTTGACGACGGCGAGTCTCGGCGGCGTGGCGCAGCGGGGTCTCGGCGACGAGCGTCTGATGATGGACTCGCGCAGGTTGGTGGAGCTGTCTGGCGTCGTGGCGATGCCGATGGCAGGTCTTGCAAGGTCATCACGTTGATCGTTCCTGAAGATGGGATGGCGGAAGATGGTGGCAGCGGCTTCTGTTGTGCGCATGCGGCGTGCGCTGAGGATCGGATGGACCGGTTTGTGCTACCGGCGCGCTGTCGGGCGGCCTGGTTGAAGCCTTCGGATTTAGATGATGTGCGTAGGTGCGTGAGGTCAGGGCATCAGCTCTGATTGTTCCACCCCTTCATCAAAGTTTTAGGTGTAGCGAGTTTTCGCCTTGATCGATGTATTTCTTTGTAAAGCCTAGTGCTTACTGTTTTTCCATATTAATAAAACTCGGTTGTGTGCATCCTTTAGATGCAGAGGCTGGGGACACACTCCATTTCTAAAAAAAACCAAGGCTGGGGACACACTCCATTTCTAAAAAAAACCATGTCTCTAGTCAGCAACAGCTCAGGCTGCCTGCTGCGGACAAAGAAGCAGTTCATCTATGGGAGCTTGTCCACCCTCATCAAACTGATGTCAGGCAACTCGGCCGGCACCGTCACCACATACTACGTACTTAACTAAATTAGTTACCATTTATTCCAGCATTAATTCACCTGGTGTGGCATGAAGCATAACAAGTGCATAATGCTTAATGCAGACTTTGTCGGAAGGGGCTAGATCCCCACTCTCAAATCCCACTAAATTAACTAATGTTATGAAGCAATATGAGAGGAAAAAACAAATGAGGATAACATTAAATCCCTCCAAGATCTAAATCCAAATGATTGCCCTCACTAAGATCATAGATGAATTACTGAAATGATAGATCTAGATCTTTTCTTTCTTTTCCCTTAAATTAGAGACGACATGGAAGAATATAGAGGTAGCAAGATCATATAAGGTCAACAATGGAGGGAAAGCATGAGGTCAAAGGTTGGGAACCATTGGGGAAGAAGGCACCCTTAAATATGTCTCCAAATTTCAATCGTTATATCTAAAAACAATTCTCGGGGACGTACTACCGTCATGGCCAGTGGTACTACCACTAAATATGGCATGATACGCTACGCATAAAACATATTTATAATTTTGTATTGTTTAATGCTGCTTTTATATTATTGCTACATGTTTTATTGTGGTTAAGTATTAATATGTAGTATTTTTCTGGACTAACCTATTAACGTAGTGCCAAGTGTCAGTTTTTGTTTTTTTATTGTTTTTTGCATTGTAGAGAAGGGGAAAATAAATATCGTAAAAAAAGCACGAAAATTTAGGAGGATTTTTAACTTTTCGAAAGAAGACCGAAAAACAAAGGGCGACACCGGGGGAGCAACGTGGGTCCCACATTGCCAACACACGCGAGTCAAGGTGGACCCGCGGCTCTAGGCCACGTGGGCCCCTGGGCATCGCCTTTCGACAAGTCATTGCCTATAAGTTCCCCTTGACCTGAAAAGTTCGGGTACGAAGAACTTTTGCGAAACACGATACAGAGCCGCCGTCGCTGCGGAAAAACCTAGCTCGGGGGGTCCTGGATTCATGTTCCGGTACCCTGTCAGAGACATCTACGCCAACCTTGCCACCTCCATGATGATGTGTGAGAAGTTCATTCTTGGACTACGGGTCCATAATAGAAGCAAGATGGTGATATGTTCTCCTTATTCTTCAATACAATG
Organism: Poa pratensis; assembly: GCA_947311845.1. NCBI lineage: Eukaryota > Viridiplantae > Streptophyta > Magnoliopsida > Poales > Poaceae > Poa > Poa pratensis. The sequence goes on from CAMZMU010000034.1 coordinate 43,362,314, forward strand.
ATCTCGTGAGCTGCCTAACATGATCAAGATTCATCTGATTTAATTGCTCGTATTGCTGTGTTTGTTGGGATATGATGAATTGTCATGTTATGTTTAGATTGTGCATGTTTATTATTTGATCTTATTGCCTTTATTTATGTTCCTAAATGCTCTTATGTTTATATGATTGTTTTGGCCAAGTTATTGTTTAAATCTCCAATAGTGAGTATATGTTCGACAGTGGGTTCATGCCTCATTTTTCCTGGGTTCGAGTGACTGAAACGACTAAGCGACTTGATGTGTTGTTGCCACTAAAGGTAAAACAACGGTATTTATGTCTAATGTCCATGATAATTAATAATGCTTTCATCATGTATAATGCTTAATGCAATACTCTGTCGTTTACAACTTAATTCCTAAAGAGGCAAGCATAAAAACGCTCTCGAAGTGGAGTATTTAGGTATAGATTTTGTGGGATGACGGTCTATATATGTTTGACGTGATGTCTACATAAATATTTGCCTTGAACATTCTGTCATAATTGCATGATCATAATTCTGTCAATTGCCTACCTATAATTTGTTTTCCCAACCATATTTATTTTTTAGGAGAGATGCCACTAGTGAAACTATGGCCCCCGGTCCATTTGTTTACGTTGATTACAACCTCATTTACTTGCTTTTCATTATTACTAGCTCGCTGGTCCGTTTTTTACTTTTGTGCTTATTACAACTGTCTTCCACACTATACGATTAATCCTTTATGTTTGGCGAGACGGGAAGCCTGACAACCTTCCTGGAATGTTCGGGACAAAGAGCTTTGTGTTTTGTGTGCAGGTTCCACTTCAATCCTTGCTGAGCATTATATTCCTACTGGTTCGATAAATCTTGGTTTTTAACTTAGAAATTTTTGTTGTTACACTACATCATACCTTTCACTTGGGTTCACAACAGTCATCATGACCTGAGAGCGGCTGAGAGCCATTTTGGGGTATTACAGCCCGCTGAAAAACTGAAGGAACACCAAACTCGAAACTACAATAACTTGAGCATCCGAGATTTGTTTTGGATGAACATGGGCTTATTTTGAAGATAAAACCAAGCTTTATCTCTTCATACATAGAAAGACCAAATATCAACAAAATATGATAAATCGAAATGGGGAAAGGTTATACCTCTCTATAGAGGACGAACCGACAAAACCTTCAATATCAAGAACGTAATAAATTTTACATACGAAATCCGTTTTTTATAAATTTGAGCTTACCTTGAAGATAATGACAAACTTCACGTAGAGAAAATCAAAATAATAACCAAGAAAGATGATGGCAAACATGCAAAGGTTTGACCTCTATATGAACAATACGATCAAACTACTCACTCGAGAGCCCCGTTGATAGTACGACTATGTATCATATAATACGTTCTCCCAACTAACACTTTGAGATCGGTAAAATAGAAAAACTATCATGGTTATACCTTTGTACTGCGAGTTCCACTTGAGGTTGATGGTGACGGTCTTGACATCCTAAAGTTGGACCACAAATGTTCACGCAATTCTCCTTTTCAAGACATACTTGCAATATTCTCAACACTATTATGACCACTCAACGGATCACACCTTTGGTCATCACATAATATTCTTCTTTCAACCTTGAAACCAACATATGGTTTTCAAGTATTGCCTATGGACAAGTATAACTCAATGCATATCAAAACCACACATGGGGCACCATGCTCTTTCACTTATGGTCCTTGTTTTCTGAAAGGAGGGAGTATATGACATTCATTTAACTAGTTTTATCTGATGACCTATACATTTTATTGTACCAAAAAAAATTGTGCCCTGAGCTATTAGTCGAATATACTTTGGTCCCAAAATTCTAAAAGCTTTAGAACTTGACCCTGAACTTTTGAAAAGAGACATATACATTTGACCTCTCAACTGAATCAAAAATGTCGCTGCCCTGCAACAAAGTGGACTGTGCCCTTTTCTCGGCGACCAGAGTTATCAATTGGCGATGGGCATTCGACATGCTTTTGGACATATCGCTGGCTCCACAAGCAGTGCCCTAGAGACATCGCACCAGAAGTATCTTCGATCTCGATGTGAAAAAATACATATGTGAATGACACACTACAAAAAAAAAGTTACGAGAGTCAAAGCTTAAATTGATTGTTTAACATGTTCCACGGATGTCCGCCTTAGTTAGGTTGCTTGATTACGTTCATCTTGCACGGCAACTCGATGAAATTGGTAGCGACTTCAGAGTACCGTGAAAAAAATATAGCATTTTACTTCAAGTAGCTTATCTGGAGAAATTGGGCGCCGACATGTTACAAGTTTTTGATCCGGACAATCGTATTTTGGGAAGGTTGAAACGACATATAAATTATGTTAAGACAATTGGAAAAAACAACACTTCTGTCCACTTTGCATTCGTAATCTTTAGACGGCGGAACACTTGGTCATAGATGTAGGAATTTGTGTCTTGCAACATTTTATTTGTACACTACATTCTCCGGAATTAAATTCCATGTGAAAATATCATGGAAATAATAGGGAACTAATGATGTAGAATTGTACTTAAAGAAATATACTAAAGGAAGCCGGTACGTCTATACTGGAATACAGTGTATGTGAATATGCTGGAATTATACCCGGGACAGTACAGAGTGGAAAGCCAGGTTGTTCATATGTTGACTATATGAATTGAGTAAAGCCTGTGAATTTGCATGATTCAGATTCGGCATGTGACTCACACACGTGTGCTCGTGGGACTAATTGCAGATTGAAACTCCTAGATGGTTACTGATGATCGTGGTTGGTTTGGTTAATGAGTTTCTGAAATAAATATCTGCGAAATTACGGTTTAAATAAAACCGAAATTAGCACAATATATCTATACTATTATTAAAAGAGCAAACTTGTTGGGATACATTAAATCTCTACCGTTCAATATCCGATCAAACAGTTCAAATCGTCCCAATGTTTGACAACTCAACAATCTCCATTTTGTACCGTTTTGCCCTCCCACCAAATCACATAATACGACCAAATTGCCACCGTACCGTTTCGTTTCTTTTTGTTCTCCTTTCCCCCGTCTGGTCATGGTGCCTGGAAGCCAGGACCACGCCCAGGCCATCTGCGCCGGAGCCTGTGGTCGCTCCTGGAGCTTCCCTTCCCTCATAACCTCCTGGTCGCTGTCGCCTTCGTTGCGGCTCCTCACCGCCGCCGACCGCATCGACAGCCGAATCCGGGCCACCGTCCCCGCCGTCTCCGCCTCCGCCACCCTCAAGAGGCATTCACCTCCGCAGAGGTCGGAGGTCGCCGGCGCGGACGAACTGGAGGCGTTCTTAGAGGAGCACCCCAGGATTGGGGACGGCGTGCTGATTGACGGCGCAATCTCAGGGCGGCAGCGCGTGTGGAGCAGAGTTGGGCCGGGAGCTCGCCGGCGTTGGACGGGTTTGGGCGGAGCAGGCCGGCACGCCTCTCTGCCGCGGAGGGCGACCACCGTGAGCACGCCCACCACCACCAAGCCGACCTCGCGGAACCTTCGTGATGGCGTACCTGACATGGGGGGAGCACGAGTGGTGGCCATGGCCGGCGTCGCCGGATGCGTGCGGGGCCCGAGGAGGCGCGTCGGCGCCAGGGGAGGGCGGTGCTGGCCACCATGGAGCGCCGGAGTGGTCGGGCGGCTGCAGGCTGTGGGGGCGCCGCGACCGGGCGGACGAGCTGCAGCGCCACACCATCCCATCCCCCACCGGCGCGGCAGCCAAGGAGGCGCAAGCGACTGGGACAGGAGGGCGGCCGGCACGAGCTGGAAGTACTCAGAACGCGTGAAGAGGAGGCAGGCCATGTGGAGACCTGCTTCACCTCCAGTCATCGGTGGCTACCGGAGACGGAAGCCGGCGAGAGAAGCAGGCCGTGGGCGGAGCAAGGCCGTGGCTCGGCGGCAGAACTACGCGCGGAGACGGCAGAAGGGGAAGCCGCGCGAGATGCTCATGAACGCAGGCGTGGATATCGACCGGCGCGAGCTCGGCTCGACGGCGCCCATTGATGCATAGAGAAAGTAGGAAGCAGCTGGATATACTGACCATGAAGGGATCGAAGTGCATACGAAGGGGATCGAGAAGAACAGAAAGACACATACAGTGACAGGACGACCGTGCGTGGCAGTTATTTTCCTTGCCAAATAATTTTGCTGGAAAAACACTTAACTGTGCTAGCGTTTTTCCATGCCACTGAGGGCATGCCGGTTTGATTTTCCTCGCCACATTTTAAACGTACTTATGTGGGTAATTGCTTACCGCTGCTAACATTAATTACGATTTCTGAGCTAGACAAGACAAAATCGTGCGGATATGGATCATAGAACGCATTGCATTAGTTTGAACACTCACCGCTCAAACAGATAACCGTGAAGTGGAGACATGGCGATTTAGGTGCGAATACTGCAAAATCATATCCATATTTAATTTAGGATATAGGTATATAACCGTGTTGATTAATCGGGAACTAAGGAAAATGAGAGAGAGGGATAGATGAGTACTTCTCAATAGATATTTGGTTCAATTTCAATTTTGTATCATGAAAACTATTAAAATGGTTTCGTAAAATAACCCTGTGAAATAAATATAGATTACAAAATGTGAATATAGTACCACAAATTATGAAACGTGCGTTGCACGTGCACGTTCACTAGTACTATTAAAAGAGCAAACTTGTATTGATACATTAAATCTGAGTCTTTCAATATTTGGCCAACGGTCCAGATTGATTCAATGTTTGACAACTCAACACATCTTTTCGTTTCATGCTAATTACAAGCATTGCCACCGCTAAAAAAATGTTTCGGTCCGTTCCGCGAGCACCACCGTCGCCACCATCGCCTCGACTGCCGCCGTACAATGTTGCTCCGAACCTCTCGGCGCAGGGCGCTGGGTGACGCCATGCACGATTCAGGGGCGTGTAGCTGCCAAGCCTATACGGGCAACCATCGCTTGATACAGCCCTACGGAAGCGCGTGGCGGCGCGGTTTCCAGGGGGGTCACAAGGTGCAAGGTCGGAGGCGGGGCTGCCGGAGCGAGGATGTGAGCGTCGATGGACGTGGCGACGCGACATGAGGAGAGGCGACGGGAGCATGGCCCGTGCAGCTCCCCTGCTCTGCATCATGCGCCCGACGTTGTCATCGGCGTTCTGGACACCGGCGTGTGGCCGGCGAACGCGAGGTGAACGATTCCGTGCGGGATAGGGTCATGGCTGAGGCGCCGAGCACCGGATACGACGCGGAGAACCGGCGGCGCGCGGTTGGTGGAATGCCGCGGCGCTCAAGGCTCCGAGGAGCTCGCAGCAGGGCCAGAGGTCGATGGAGAGGGAGGAAAGACATCTCGGGCGAGACAATGCATCAGATCGAGGTTCCCCCGTCATCATGGTGGCGATCGTGGTGACCGTGAGCAGGAGTTGCGGGCAAGCGCTCAACTGGGCCCTCCACAAGTTCATGCACGAAGGCCAGGTGCTCTGCCGGATCCTGCATGTCCGGCCGCCCATCTCCATGGTAGCCAAATTCATTAAAGTATTTCTCCTTTCTATCTCTATTGCTGCATTTTTATTTTCTGAAGATTGTAAACTGTCAGAATTTGCAGTTCTCGATTTCTAAAAAAAGAAGAAAAATATGCTGTATTATTAAACAATAATCCTCACTTGAATAAAACCAGGATGAAGGAAGCTTGTGTTTTATCTGTCAGTTTCAATAATTCATATGCCAGTAGTACCATTTATGAACGACTTTTATGGTTACAGTACCGCACGGTCACACTCACACCTACCCGAGTGACAACTGAGTGCAGACTTTGACCTTTGGTGTACTGCATTATTAGGTTGATGAATATGAGTTCGAGAGCTCATTTCTGTTGTATTAACTGTGGGCAATATTTAATTAAGAATTTACCTGTTACTTTTTAGGGAAAATTCAGAACACTGACCTGCTTTTCTTCATCTTTTGACAGCGGGTGAGGAAGAGGCTATTCCTTTGTTTGTAATCAATTACATCCCAGATTTATATAATCCATATCAAATGTACATGTCCTGAGAGTATATATACTTTTGATACATTTGAACGCTTTTTTCCACTTCCATAGCTCCAATTATGTCTCTACAATGGCTAACTACAACGTTTGAAGGAAAATAAACTTATGATTTCCTGCTTTGGGCATCTGTGCGGCTGTTGACTTGCACAAATCAATGCCGATCATGGTACGGTCTTTTCCTCATTGTAAATTGTCTCATTTAATTATAAAGACGTGCGTTGCACGTACATGCCAACTAGTATATATAAAGGTCCCTAACGCCGAGGGAATCAATATCGGCTCGTCACCGCCGATCAACGCCGCTCGAAACTCTGCCGTCGTCGATCTGCCACGCACGCTGGCACTTCCGCAACCTGTCGTCAAAACTCGTCCGCAAGGATTCGTTCTGCTGCTTGCTTGGATCGAGGAAGGATAAGTACCAGCGCCATCTAATCTACACGGGAATTTATTTGCTGTACTGCGCGTCTAACGCGCGTGTCGCCGTTTTCGTCGAAATCTGGAATCGGTCGGAATATCACGTGGTTGGGCGAACCACGGAACTTGGGTAAGTCGAACGTAACCCACGCCTTCGCGTCGCCGAGATCCGCTACGTCGGCTGAACCTATTGCTCCAGTCACAGGATCGATGAGGTCTGCTAGCTGCTGGATCGCTACACCACGGCAGTAATATTTTCTCTTGCGCGTGGACCGAGGAATTACAGCCAGCAAATGTCCTGTGGTCAAGCATAAGACCGAGGAATCTCTATGGAATCATACGGTTATACTCCAATGGAAAAGGAATCAATATTTACTCAACGGTATGTTCAATGTTTTTTTTTCGCACTAAGTATTTGTTTATGACTACTCCATATAGTTTGGATTTTACTTGTACGTCATATTTTGATGGAATACAAATAGCAACTTATTTATATGCAAACAATTCCAAATGGAAATGTGATATATTTGGAATTTGGAAATTATGCAAGCAAACTCCCTTGTGGAGGAAAAGTATTCTCGTTCTTATACTCACCTTCGATGCGAAGGAATTCAATTTATACTTCTCTATCGGATTTTTTTTTATTCTGACATGCTATTTGGAAAACAAAGAGTGAAATTATTGCTCAACGGAAAGGTTAGTGCGTTATGGAATTTAACACAACGGTCTCATGTTCTATTGATTCCGTTGGAAGTTTGTTGTGAAGATAACTCCATAGGGAGGAACAATGATAATTGGAAAACATGCTGAAATTTATTATTGATGATATTTACGACTTGGTCATACTCTATAAACAGAATTACAAGGCTTGTTAATTCTGGAATTATGAACTTTAAGTGGGAGGACTATGAGTTATGGATTTTTTTCAATGCGACATTTGGTTTTACACTCCCACTAGAGGCTCAATTATTTTATCTCATATAAACGACTTGATCACATATCAAGGAACATAATTAGTGGATTATTGTTTCTGGAATAGTACACTTAAGTGGGAGGATTATGATACTTTATCAACTTATATTTACGGTATTCTTTTTGGACACTCCTACTTGAGGTTATTTCATGATGCACTTGATATGGCTATTATATCTTTTACAATACAAGTCGGAAGGCTTTTGTGGTATTAATATCTCATACTGAAGTGGAAAATCAGTTCATCAAAGGATTTAATGGTTTGAAAACTGATTGGTGGGGGAAGCACACTTCAGGAATATTAATTCTAACTAATGTAATGAGCATGGAATCATTCACTGATGTCTTATTTCTTATACTCCATAATTTAATGGAGGAATACAACTCTTGATTATGAGGAAATGCATCACATGCTACTACTTTTGTTTAGTAAGTCATTATCTATCACAGTCACTGTTTATATTTTGTGAACTGGAGTGGAAGTGTTCTATTTTATTTTGGTAGTATGGAATTGGAATGATAATTTACTACATAGCACACCAATATCTTACTTTAATGTTAATATTCTAGTGGATCGAATGGTATTTCGTTTTTATCTAGAAAAAGGAAAATTGGTGGAAAGTAGGAATATGGTATTTTATCATGAAAGGGTGTGTTTACTAATAGTCACACCGGAATATTATATGTGCGAAACTCAAAGGGAAATTCAAGGGAACTCCCAACACTAACATGCTTAGGAAAAGGGGGAGAATTAAAAAAAAGGACCATCGTATCCTGGCTATTATTCTGTGTTTTTGAGGAAGTTACTCTATGTTTTAGAGGAAAACGTACTTAAACTTGTTGCTAATGTTAAATATGGGTGTAAATATTGCGGGAAGGAATAAACTCAATGAAGAGGAATAAAAGTTTGGGAACTTGTTACTTTACCAAACAACCGCAAGCCCATATGTTTTAAATGGATTTATTTACAAGGAAGTTTATTGCAACATGCTTAGTGGAATTTAAAATTCTAAGTTTGTTGTTTAATTCTTTACACAAAGGAAATATTTATACTTTGTGGAAACTCTGGAATTTAGAGGAAGTTGTTGTTGTTTAATTATTTACACGAAGGAAATATTTATGCTTTGTGGAAACTCTGGAATTTAGAGGACGGTGTTGTTGTTTTATTCTTTACACAAAGGAAATAATTATACTTTGTGGAAACTCTAAAATTTAGAGGAGGTGGGAATAAAGACATGGTTTGCTAACTGATTAGATTCATTCATGTTCATGGAACAAGCTTCACATCAATGGTATATCAGGTCATATGGTTTTATTAATGATGGAAGACGATCATATAAAGAGGTTAGTATGATTTTTTTTACTATATGTGCTAACTATGTTCTTATTGATTTTAAAATATCACATTGATGGAAGTGAAAGCTTGGTTTGGTTCTAACTTTCTTATGAAAGGAATGTTCAAAGCTTTCTGCATTTTGGGAGTGGAATTACATAGTGAATGTTTTGATATATTTTTCTATGGAAAAGTGCAAACCTGTCATGTACCTTTTGATTAAGGGAATGGTACTCTGCGAGGAATTATATTTGAACTCGTGAGGAAAAAGGAAGAATAATTCTCATACCACAGTTATCGTGGGACATTATTCGTGCGACCTGAACTTAGTCATGTCACTGTAATTGTTGCTATTTTGATTAGCACGGAAAGCGATTTGCTGGACTTATTAGCAAAACGGAATATGAATCTTATAAATATTGTTGGAATCACATAAAACACTTGCTGCACAAGGAAATATGGATTATTCATTATTTGGCGATCTCAACCTTCAACCGCGTGGATATATTGACGCTACTTTCGGAAATAGGATCTCGGTGAAAGGTAATCTATTTTTATGTTATATGTTAATATCTGCTTTTGTAGGTCTTTATGGCGTGCAAAGGAAACATGATTTAGATACTCGTTATTTACAAAATTTGAAGACTTCAATGCACCTCAAGCATTGAAGGAAGGTCTATGGTTAAGGAAATTTCTTTGTAAACTTACGGTCGTGGAAAGGCGCATCATAACCTGTTACTTTGTGATAATATGAGTGCTAAAGTCACAAAGTTTATATGCAACATGGATACACTGAAGGAAAGAATTATTTTCTAACCGTGCTAATTGTGTGGGAATTCACTTGTTGAAATAAAATGTTTTCAGTCAAGTGGGAGATGTAGGAATTTGTGTCTTGCAACATTTTATTTGTACACTACATTCTCCGGAATTAAACTTCATGTGAAAATATCATGGAAATAACAGGGAACTAATGATGTGGAATTGTACTTAAGGAAATATACTTAAGGAAGCCGGTACGTCTATACTGGAATACAGTGTATGTGAATATGCTGGAATTATACCCGGGACAATATAGAGTGGAAAGCCAGGTTGTTCATATGTTGGCTATATGAATTGAGTAAAGCCTGCGAATTTGCATGATTCAAATTCAGCACATGACTCACACACGTGTGCTCGTGGGACTAATTGCAGATTGAAACTCCTAGATGGTTACTGATGATCGTGGTTGGTTTGGTTAACCTGGAGTTTCTGGAATAAATATCTGCTAAATTAGGGTTTAAATAAAACTGAAATTAGCACTATATAAAGGTTCCTAACCCCTAGCCTCAAATTGATCATTGTGAGCGACACCACGGAAAAGGATCAGAGGAATAGGGGTTAGACCGAATTGTGCTAAACCTAACATTGGTATCAGAGCCGAAGGTTCATCCGCCGACGCCGCCGATCCAACCCAGCTGCGCACTCTGCCAAATTGATCATTCTGCTCTTGCCGTCGTCGCGTTCCGCTGCGCACTCATCGTCTCGGTCAGACTGCGTGGAATATCTCGCACTCGAATCACCGCGTACCAAACAACACCTCCAAGAAGGAAACACGATGACGCTGCTGTTGCCCGGACTGGTCCTAGGGTTTCCCGGTAAGCTACAGGTAGTGGGGAAGAGGTACACCCGACACCCTTCAGGAAGGAACAGCGACATTCGCAAGCATCACCGTGTCGGTGTCAAGATGACAGGGATTTCTCCCGACCCCAAAAAAACCACATCTCTGGACAATCCGAAGCGCTCCATCCATCTTGCCACCCACCAGCATACGCCACCACGGAATTGAAGTCACCATCGTCGGCTCTCTCCAAAACCATTTCCAAATCTAACACATGAGGTCGGCTCCAGAGAGGATGGATCCGACTTGTACATGTCGGCTCCATCCTTTCTGGCGCCGACCCCCGTTTTTTTTAAAAAATCCTTAGGAAATTATGGAACTTTCGGCTACAAAAGAGGATGTCGCCGAAGTGAACAAGTTCGGCTCCAAACTTTTTGGAGCCAAGCACAATAGGGCAGATTTGAAAGTCGTTTTGAGAAAATGCCAAATATGTGTTTAGTTGTTCAAAAGGGCCAGATTTATCAAAAATACGCAAACCTCAAACAAGATAAACCGAGAGCGTCTAGGTCGATGGCTTTCCTGATTTGTTGGGAGATATGGAAGGAAATATTTCATTTAAGGAGGAGAGGCAGATGCATGGTGGTGAGCTGGCGCACCCATCTAGTAAACCAGGAAGAAGGAGCGACATTGGTCTAGTTTGGGGAGTGTATGTCGACTTTTTTTTTTCGGATCTCTATTCTGCGCGATGTCACAAATTGTGATGGATGCTTTGCGCATCGGTACCGTCAGGCCATGTACAACGCAGGTGCTTAGGCTGGGTGTTTAAGAAGAAAACCGGATTTTTTTTTGCCACGTCGGAATCGTCGGGTGCTTAAGAAGAGAAAGGAGTGCCTGGTTTGGCTTCGATGCTTGCTCAGTGCTAAAGAAAATAACTGCTCCGTTTCCACGTACAGGGCTAGACCAATGCCTCCACGGTGCTTGCTTTTCTCCCTCAACAGAATAATGTATGGACTTGTCCCGCTACACGCATGTGTGAGAACTCTTGTGTTTCTAGTTCTTGCTTCGTGCTGCTTCCTGCATCCAATGGTTAATGGTGGCGCAGGCTGGTCATGCGCCGATGACAGCTAAAACCTGCTCCATGCCTTGTGCAGCACTGCCGCCGTTGTACGCGCCCTCCGCCACGGATTGTGTGAATATTGTACCTATACTGGATGGAATAGCCGTGTTGCTGGGCTAGCTAAAACTGGCTCTGGATTGAAAGGCACAGGTTCTTGATCAAGTGCTAACGATCTAGACCCACGACTGAAGCACCGAATCATAGCTTCTAGCATTGGAGAAAACCACGTTTAGTCGGGTGCTTGATGACATGGCAGCACTTTCTCTCGTTAAGCACCTGTGCTAAGCACACTGCATTGTACATGCCCTCACACACACATCGAGGCATGGAAATCATAATGGGAAAAAATTGACATCAACTCTAGGCCAGTGTATGAGCAATCCCAACATAAGCACATACCTCGCTAGACCGCTAGATTTCTTGAGGTGCCAATAGGATATGCAATTATTATGCTGTAAAGCAAACAATAGACGTAAATATACAATGAGTACAATTATACATGCACTTACTTAAACGTGTTTCTCTATAGCAACGTAAATATAACAACTACATGAAAAACACAAGACATATTAGGAATGCATGGTAAGGGATAGTCTATAATATGGACCAACTCGGGATAGCTCGCATCAGTAAGGGAACAACTATTGCTAGGTGATACTCCCCGTTTCTAAATATAAGATGTTTTAAGTATTTCACATGTTGAGTAGATGCAGACTGAAATGAGTGAAAATACACACTAAAACGTGTCTAGATACCTGTAGATGCATGTGAATTTAGAAAAAATAACTAAAAGATCTGATATTTAGGAACGAAGGGAGTAACAAACTAGCACGATGAAAGGTTACTTGAGTTGGAATGTGAGAAAAGAGCGTCACATGGTAATCATTGCAATTCTTAGGATTGACCAAAGTATTCGAGTCGACTAATAGAAGCAGCTTGAGTTAATTAGAAATTGATGTATTACATGACTTCTGTTTGGACTCTCATGACAATTGTTGAAATCCTTCATATTTATTTCTTCGAATGCTGGGACATGTGATGGTGGAGCTCAATAGAGCAAGCAGATGAAACATTTTGCTCCGGCAAGGTGGCATGGAAAAAGAAAGACATGAGGTGAAAACCAAATGCATTCACAAATAAGACAATAAACCATACATTTTTATATCAATGTTAACTCACGGCTATTCAGCTAGCCTTATGGAAAGATCCGAATTATGAAAAGAAGACGGACACCCTACATTTTGTCCATTTTGTGTCTGTTTATTACGCGTGTTATAAAGAAATAATCTATACTACTATTAAAAGAGCAAACATGTTGGGATACTTTAAATCTTGTCCGTTTAATTTTCGATTAACGATCCAGATTGTCCCGATGTCGAGCAGCAAACACTTTAAATCTTGTCCGTTTATTTTTCAATCAACGATCCAGATTGTTTCGATGTCGAGCACCAAACAACTTTGACCAGTCAAACCGTTTTTTCCATCCTCATGTTTGATATTTCGAGAGCACAAGCTCCAGGGTAGCAAACCTGATCCAACACGATCAGAAAAGGAATATTCTGCCTGTAGAAAAGAGCGTGTCGTTCTTTTCCGCTTCAACCTGTTGCTGGTTGTTGCCGTTTTCTATTTGGTGATGGACTCCACCAATTTCTATTTTTCCTTCTCGCGTGTTGGACTCCACCGATAGGAGTACAATCCGGTATGTCTTCACGGTAGTAAGCTGAAAGATTTTTAACCAACTCTCCATCAAGATTCAAGAGTCCTGATTGTAAAAGAACCATCTACCAGAAGGGCAATCGATTTTCGGTGTAGACATGTTTCGCCGGCCATAGCTATACAAATCAATTCACCTCACGTCTTCAAAGTTTGAGGCAACAATGTTAAAAGAGCAAGGCATTCAGAAGTGCGTCCTCGAGGCTCTCTTGTTGGCACTTGGCACAGTGGTGTCTGATGTGAAGAATTTGGTGAAGGATTTAGTTTCTTGTTCTTTCAAGCATGTTAGCCGTCGTTTGAACTTCGCTGCTCATCGTTTAGCTCGCGCGTCTGTGCGCTCTACCTGTAATTTTTCATTTGGTGTTATTCTGGACCTGATTCGGGCTGAACTCTGCAATGTTGTGAAATTTTTCATTTGGTGTTATTCCGGACCTGATTCGGGCTGAACTCTGTAATGTTGTGATTTAATCAATAAAGTGCGATGAAAAATGATTGAGGCAACAAATTCACCGCGCCTCTCTGGACGTGGTGCACATCATGGACTCGATTGATCGTCGTATATCTTACATAACGATTATTCAAATTCGTTGTTTTTGCTCTTGTCGACGTGGCCGGCCACTGCTAGCGGCGAACCCAAGCCCAAGCGTAAGTCTCTATGTCGATGCAGCATCACTTAGAGCATCTCCAACCACCCCAAACTGGATTACTTCCGTTCGTCCGGACATGGATTTATTTGTCCGGGGCACCTTTTTGCTTTCTTTTCCTTATACTTGCAAGACAATCGCATATCTCAATTTATTTTGAATTTTCTGAAATTTCACTAACGATTGTGCTAACTTAACTTTTATGCTCCTGAAGAAGGGCTGTATATATTGTGAAAATCATGCATATTATAGTTTTGAGCGGCCGACATTGGTGATGCAATATCAGGGAAGAAGGTATGTAGGGAAATCTTTTTCTGTCAAGTCGCAACATATGACGACGTGCGTTGCACGTACACGTGTACTAGTTGAACAAAAGCAACACAAGTTTTCTAATAAAACGGAAACAAAATAAAAACTAATCATCGGAAAGGAAACAAATCAAATAGCTGCACCATTTGCCCGATAATCCAATCATCCCGTGTCTGCCTGGCTTTTCCTACCTTTCCCGATAATCTAATCATCCCGATAAAATCCAATCCAATCCAATCAACTCCGACCCTTCTAGAAGCTTCAGCCTCCTTTGCTACCAAACTTCCTCGCCACTCTTCCTACTCTTTCGTCGGCCCCAACTCCAAACCCTAGCTTCCACTAGCCGGCGCGGCTCCATGGATCGGATCGTCGGCAGCAAGTACAAGCTGGGCCGCAAGATCGGGAGCGGCTCCTTCGGGGAGATCTACCTCGGTTCGATCTCGACCCTTCCACCCTTCGATTTCCTTCTCCCGTGGTTCGATTACGTTCATGGAATCTTACGGGGTTCGTTGACTTCTCTCTGCAGCGACGCACGTGGACACGTACGAGATTGTCGCCGTCAAGATCGTGAGCTCCTAATCCCCCGCTCGTGTTAGGTTTTTGTTCAGTCCATTTGGGACACCCGAAGATGTAGCTGCTGGGCTCCATAGAAATTGTTGTTTTAATGTGCATATTGCTGTGCTTGTTAGAATGTCAGGATTTTTAGTCTTAGGTTTCAACTCAAATTTCTGTATTGATAGATTAGAACATAGAATCGCTTATTGTGCCGTGCTGGTTAGTTTTTTAGATAATTTCCTGCTATTCAGTTTTATGGCTTCTGCAAATTGTTGATGCCTTTTCGAGTGAAGTACGGCTTTTTTCTCATCACATTCATTGGGTTCATGGGTTGAGTCGTTTCTGCCTAGAAAGTTAGGTGCATGATTAGGAGTTGTGAATTGCTTGATGTTTCTGCAAGATAGTATACTTCAGAATTGGAAGGGCATTGCTGCTCGTACTAAATGGCGCTACTGGTCCAGCTGTCAATTAATAGACAAGCAGTCGATTGTTGCAGAGTGTCGTTATTCAGTGATATAACCATCTTATACATTTTGTTTTGCGCTATGTTCATGTCATTAGATTATGAGTTGCCAAGACACTTGGTACATTATTTTTAATTGTGACTGCGTTAAAAGAAAAAAGTGTGGTTAAAAAAAAATACAATTTGCTTGGTTTTCATATCCTCCGCTATTGTTCTGATTTATGTTGCATTCATTAATGTTCAGGAAAACAGCAAAACCAATCATCCCCAGTTGCTTTATGAGGCCAAGTTGTATAACGCTCTTCAGGGAGGAAGTATGTGTTCAAAGTGTGACTGTTTTTTATTGTATGGACTACTGCACCATAGTTAAAGCACTAATTCTTGGTACTTATGGATTCTTGTAGCTGGTATCGCAAACATAAAATGGTGTGGCATTGATGGTGAGGAAAATGTGCTTGTTATTGATCTGCTTGGGCCAAGCCTCGAGGATCTGTTCGTTTATTGTGGCCGGAGATTCTCACTGAAGACAGTTTTGATGTTGGCAGATCAGATGGTAATAGCCAAAAGTAGCCTTCAGCTAACGTTCTATTTGCTAATGGTGAATCAGTGGTGCAGTCGTGATTGTTTTAAAATTCTTCTGTTGTCTTCCGTTTGTGGCATGACGATAATGCTCTTACTCTGCAGGACATAGTTAAAATGAAAATTTGCCGACAATGATCAAGGCTAGAATTTATTACTTTTAAATGTGTTCTTTGTCTACTCTGAACATAAGGTGTACAGTTTACATGTACCAGGATTCCATTAAACACAGCAAACATTTTATCCTCTCGCAATTTTTTCTTCCATGGTTATGCTCTATTGCTTATGCTCCATCTGTATGTACTGATACATTTGTGCTCTTATCCGCGTTTTGAAATTGTTCTTGACTACAAGTCAATATTTTCCGCTTTACCTTTTTGTACACTGATTTCTCGAGTGGAGTTCCTGTATGCTGCCCACAGAAACCTTCATATTACATTGTCTGGATTCGCATGTTTAACTAGTTTTACTCATTTACCCCTGCAGATAACAAGAATAGAGTTTTTGCATTCCAAGGGGTATTTGCACAGAGACATCAAGCCCGATAATTTTCTTATGGGCCTTGGTCGAAAAGCTAATCAGGTCTGTACAAGCGGCCACTAACATTTCAGTTACTATTGGTATTCATCCTGCTTAATTTGTTATCCAACTCTTAGGTCTACATCATTGACTTTGGACTTGCAAAGAGATACCGTGACTCAACCACCAATCGCCACATACCTTATAGGTGAACTAATAATTTAAAACCAAACTACCCTAATTTTGTTTCCATTGTTTATTTTATCTCCTATTATCTGGGGCATTCCATGTGTTATCTGATTGCTCTTAACATACTCACCTTTTTTCAGAGAAAATAAAAACTTGACTGGAACAGCTCGCTATGCAAGTTGCAACACTCATCTTGGGATTGGTGAGCAAGATGACAATACTATTTTTCTTTCTGTTTCTTGATGCCATTAATTTAGATACATGAATCACATGTGTATTATTTTGTTTACCAGGCTCATTGCCATGCTTTTGACAATATAAACTATATGCCTTTTTTATTGCTATCTTTTGATTTATATCACTCAACTTAGTATTGTTACCACATACCAGAGCAAAGCCGAAGGGATGATTTGGAGTCCATTGGATATGTTCTGTTGTATTTTCTCAGAGGAAGGTAGGATTCTTCTGTGTGAACAAACATATATACAACATTTTTCTTTCCCATTTTGTCGGAATAATAAAGATCTGCAAGTTTATCCATGTTCATTATTGAAAACTATATGTGGCCAACACTGTTAAGACTTGAGTAGCAAGGTAGGCCTATGTATATCTAACCCTTGTATTAGCATCATCACAATAAGTCATCTAGCTTTGGTCTTGATTACTTTGTATATGATTTCGTTGTGAAGAAAGGTAAGTTCGTTAGGATGTACTACCACAAGATATAGAAGGTTACATAACATTAATGACAACTTAAGTATTGATAACCTGTTTGTAACACCTTGTTGTGGTAGATTAACAAAAGATAACTGTAAAGTATCCATATTCACTATTACGATGATGTGTTTCTGGCATCCTTTGCATTAAGTACCACTGCATACCACTTAAATCTATTCTCAGGCATTACTGTTGTGATCAACATGACAGGTCGCTCTGATGTGGGTTTTGACATACCATTACATTTTATTGTTGACTTCTTTTTATACGTTCTCTGTATAATTTTGTATATGTTTTGTTCAGTCTTCCTTGGCAGGGTTTAAAAGCTGCCACAAAGAAGCAGAAGTATGACAAAATAAGTGAGAGGAAACTTTCAACACCTATCGAGGTTGTTTGAGCCTACATGTTTTACTTCTGCAAAATATCTACCTTTGTATGCCATTGCTGGAGTGTGCTCATCTGTTTTCTTGTTACAGGTTTTATGTAAATCACATCCTGTGGAATTTGCTTCTTATTTCCACTATTGCCATTCATTGACATTTGATCAACGGCCAGACTATGGATTTTTGCGACGGCTCTTTAGAGATTTGTCTGACCGTGAAGGTATAGCATCAGAAGCACTATTACGTCATCTTCATTTTGAACTCTGTGACCTATTTCTAAGTTACTTATTGAATATTTGGACACCTGCAGGTATCCAGTTTGACCACGTCTTCGATTGGACATTATTGAAGTGTAAGCAAACCCAGAAGGTGAAGGCTCAACAGGTATGCTATGCTAATATTTTTCGGGTTTATCAGCTCATTCTCATGAGTCATGAACATAGTCATAGTTGGTCACATTTTCATTTTTCTCTTGAAATGATGGAATACTGTTAGAAGATAATGCATCTTATACTATGTTTGATCTATCTTCTATTGTGGACACTTTTTATTGCCTGTGCTGATCGTGCTCTCTCTCTCTTAACAGCAAGATCCAGGTGTAAGTAGCAGGCTGGCTCCAATTAATATGGACAAGCACCAAGGTAGCAATTTTCTTCGTATCAGTACTATCAATATCATTTTTCAATACCATTCTCCCCTTGCAGCAGTGACTTTTATTTGACAAAGCGTCTAAGTATTGGCTGATTGACTGCCCTACAAAGTTCTTCTCAGTCATATTCATATGTTTTTGTGAAATTACTTTCATGATCAGTATGGATTCTCATTATTCATTAATATAATTGAAAACACAGTCCCAAGCCCGGATAAAGGAGGAGGGTTGTGATAGGCTTGGCGAGCCAACGTAAAAACTAGCCAGTCCCATGGATATGAAACCCACGAGAGTAGTACTAGGGTGGGTGACCTCCTGGAAAGTCCTCATGAAAGGTTTCATATCTAAGGGTTGTGATAGGCTTGGCGAGCCAACGTAAAAACTAGCCAGTCCCATGGATATGACCCATTTGGGCGAGAGTAGTACCAGGATGGGTGACCTCCTGAGAAGTCCTCGTGACAGGGTTTCATATCTAGCCTACCCCAACTTGTTTGGGACAAAAGGCTTTGTTAAGGTTAAGGTTAAGGAAAACACAGATTTTTCGGATGTGCATTATGTTAGAACTAATCTTGTCATATCTATGCATGAAGTTTCTAGCTTAGTCATGAAGTATCTAGAGTATGTAGAAGTCCTAGTAGAAGTAAAAGTCTGAAGGTTTCTTGTTCAAGTCAGAGTTCTGTAGTAGTTTCTAGATGTCACAGGCTGGTGAACAGCAATCGATCTAGACAGCCTATATAAGGATGCATTCCTTTGTATGAGAACCAAGCTTGTAAGCCAAGATGTAGCCTCAAGCATATGAAATATGATATAGAGCATATATGTGGTCTGTCATATATGCATATGTGTTAGTGTGTGTGAAGCGCAACCTTATTGGAAGAGAGCTAAGTGATTTAGCTCCAACAATTGGTATCAGAGCCTCAAGATTTCAGGTCGGCGGTGATTGACTCCATGCGTTGTGGAGGACGACGGCATGAGGTGGAGGTTGTTGGCAGTGTGATGCTGCGAGCTGCTGGTTGCGGCGCGATGCCGCTAGGAGGAGAAGACGGTGTGATGCTGCCAAGAGAATACGGTGGTGCAATGCCATCGTGATCATGGAGAGTTGGTGCAAAAAATGTGATGTTGTGGCAAGACAGGCGGTGGTGCGATACTATCGTCGTAGAGGGCGTCGGTGTGAGGCCGACCACTATGGTGTGATGCCATTGTCTATGGAAAGGTTGGTGTGAAGCCAATGACGCTGGTGTGATGCCATCGTCAAGTGGAAGAGTCGGTGTGAGGCCGATGACTTGGTGTGATGCCACTGGCACATGGATGGTCGGTGTGAAACCGAATCGGTGGTGTGATGCCACCTTATATGGAGTCAGTGTGAGGCTGACAAGCACGGTGCGATGCCGTTGCTAGACATGAGATGGTGCGAGGCCGTCACAAGATGAAGCGCATGGTCCAGGTGATCTGGATTAGATGATCTATTTGATATGACAAGATTAAGGGGGAGATTGTTAGAACTAATCTTGTCATATCTATGAATGAAGTTTCTAGCTTCGTCATGAAGTATCTAGAGTATATAGAAGTCCTAGTAGAAGTAAAAGTCTGAATGTTTCTTGTTCAAGTCAGAGTTCTGTAGTAGTTTCTAGATGTCACAGGCTGGTGAACAGCAATCGACCTAGACAGCCTATATAAGGATGTACTCCTTTGTATGAGAACCAAGCTTGTAAGCCAAGATGTAGCCTCAAGCATATGAAATATGATATAGAGCATATATGTGGTCTGTCATATATGCATATGTGTTAGTGTGTGTAAAGCGCAACCTTATTGGAAGGGAGCTAAGTGATTTAGCTCCAACACATTATGGAATATGTGCACTTGCATTTTTTTGTGTGAAAGTATATCCATTTGTGTGATGTACAACGGATGAGGGATGATAACGCAACTTTTACTGCACATTATTTATTTCCCTGATATTTTGCGAACACAGAAGTTTCAACTGTGTGTGTTGACCCGGCAGCATGTGCTCCTGGGATCCTATATGTATTTTCCCTCTAAATACACCTTTTTTTATAGGATTGTAACTACATCTTCATGGTTGTCACTTTATATTGTTTTCAGTCAGTGGTTCACGGGTAGCGGAAGCTTCTGGTCAGCTTGAAGCAGAACAACGCCCGGCAATCAGAATGCAAATAAGATCTACTGCTGAGAACAGCCGTTCAAATAATAGACATTCTGATAAATTGGTAATTCCTTTATTGCCGACGAAAATATCCAGCTTCTATAACTGAATGTTTGCTGTCACCTTGAGTAATTTAACTGCCCATGAAGTTTCAGAATGCCATCATGGGCTCTTCCAACCTCACTGTTTTGTAACCTAATGGAATATTAGTTTACTCATGAAGATTTTATGTTGTCTACCTTTTGGTTGTAATATTTCTTCTTTGTTTCTGCAGAGGTTGGGTGCTAGCACCGATAATGCATTGCTGCAATCGACCTCACTTGGCCATGCTGATGCTGCAAGGAAGAATATATCAGTCTTGAAAACACAGGGGCTTGTTGATCCCCACAATCATGGAACTAACAATCAAGGGCCTTCAAACCACCTTTAGCACTCAGATCAGTTGGCTGTAGTTCATGATGGTCTATTTAAAATGAGTGGTGAGACTACCTTCGATTCTGTTACGTACTTGCACCTTTCATGTGTATATGGTATGCACAGTTATGTTGGTGATATTGCTATTTTTCTTCTATTTGACCTTGTTTTTCAGTTTGTGCAACAAATACTCTCTTACAATTTAATCGGTATAGGCTCTAAGGTTATCTCCTAGTAGTCTTTCCCTCGCAGGTTGGGTTATATTGATTGTTATAATCACCTGGTAGTGTGCCGCAGAGTAAAGTACCCGGATCAATAGATCAAACAAATAAATTGAAGCCCAAAAACTACACAGCACTTTAACAAAGTAAAGGGACAAAATCTTGGGATTGAGAATCTATTAAACTAATAAAGACAGTGAAGAACCTAATAAAACAACAAGGCAATGAGATTAGGCTTATTAGTGAGCTACCATCTTCCCTATCTTTGGCTAATTCTACTGCTGTTGCCACGGATGCGTAGTGGGGATTCTTTGCCAACACCTTCTCACTGAGCAGGATGACTCAGTTGTCTGATGCTTTGACACCAAGGAATTTTCTCTGGCGAGAGCACTTGCTAAGTTCATGTGGCAAGGTGTTCTGAGAGCGGTGCTAGTGGATGTACAGGGCAGACCAGCGATTGACTTTGAAGTGCTGTGGAAGCTGCCATGCACAGGTTGTGTTTACCAATTCATCTGGCGGTTTGCGTACAACAGTCCATCCGTCAGGCTGAATGTCTGCAAACGGGCCTTGACATCGACACTATCTGCCTGTTCAAATGACTGGTGGCTAACCTCGTGGATGTTTAGATTAAGCTCCTAAGCTGTCATTCTTCCAGCGCTATGGTAAAGGATATCCCGTCACTTGGCAAGCAATGCCGACTCAAAACATGTTTCTTCCTCTGGAGATGGTGAGCTTATGGAAATGACATTCTAGGTAGAGACGGCTAAGAAATTGTGGAAGCTCTTGTGTTCGGCATTCAGTGGAACGCTACAGGATTCTGGACTGCTTCCACAAGGAACATTGCTGGACCAACAGATGACCACACCATGGCTCTGCCTGAGCAGGGCTTTGTCAAAGTGAATACTGATGGAGCCTCTAACGCACAAAAGGGGCTGGCGAGGTTTCACCGCCCGAGATCATGCTGGAGAAGTCCGTCAGTGCTGTCTGCCTTGAACAGACGAGCGATGCGCTGTACAAGCTTTGGAGCTCCTTGCTGCCGTAAGAGAAATCTTAATGCTCGGTATGCCTTGTGGTATTCGATGTCCCGAAGCACATTGTCTTGTCTTGTTCTTGTGACTTATCAAGCAGCGGTGTTGGTCCTCTGGATCGCAAAGCCCAAGCTGATTTTAGCTTCATAGTTGTCTTTTGTATTCGTTTCTTGTACTTATGCTGCCCAATGTGTAGCTGCGCTTGGTGCTAGCACGGACCAGGAATTCACTGTCTGGTTAGACTGGTTGCCAGATTTTGTAACTATTGCAGTGGCTGGCGATATTGCCGCAACCACCAGTTAGATTGAATCGATGCTTCCAGGTAAAAATAAAGGATTCGAAGGGCAAACGGGAAAATAATGTTGGCGGTGACGGTGTTACATCCCGTATAGCATCTCTTCCACTACCAGCGCCCTTTACCATAACTTCTGCTCGTTGCAAACCTACTGCACGAATAGCATCTACTGCTGTTCTTTGACCAGCATAGGGCGATGCTTTTCTTGAGCTTTTGAATCCACAAGTACCCGCAGAGGGCCAGAAAAACCACCCGACCTTGCAGCTCCTGAAACATCCTCTCTTGTTTGTGCTACCATAGTGGCTAGGACTGGCAGCACCAACATTAGCAAGGGAAAGAAAAGTACAGGTGCCGAGACACGGAGGGATGCTGGTTTGAAAGAAAGTGGCTGTAATTGTGGCTCGGGTCTTACAAATAATGGGTTTTAGTCCATGGAGAACCTTGGATGTACGGCAAACACGTGACTCATTTGGGACTGCTGTGCTGGAGAAATATTTACTCTGAAAACTTTGTCAAAATAGCTGGTCAATACAAACAGTTTTATGATTTTGTAATAAATGCTTACCTTTCAGGCATTCAGCACACTGCTGACAAATATAATGCAATATACCCAAAAACATGTATTGGGTGAGAATTTATTGTCATAAAAAATTTCCTAATTGATAAGTGGTCCTTTTCTGTAACTGCATTGGCATGGTTTAAAACTTCCGAAATTGTTTTTGTAACTGCATTGGTGGCATGGTCCTTTCCTGTAACTGCATCGGCATGGTTGAATCTGCAAATCGGAAGGTTTTAAGCCTGATGGCATGATAATCTCATGGAACCTTATTGTTTTTTTAATTTGCTCTCTTCTCTATGTTTTTCCTGTGTATTGCAGGTCATTGAATATGGTTTCAGCTGAGAATCCAGAGCCAACATGTAAACTGCTGTCAGGTTTTTAAGGTGTCCTCCGTATTGCATTAGCTGATCACTACCTCCTATCAGACAAGATGGTTGATTTGCTGGTGTGGAATCAGCATCAGTTATCATTCAGTGGTGAAGAAATTGCTTTGCCATATTAGTACGTTGATAATACAGGGAAGCTTACTTAGGAATTGCAGTAACTTATTGTGTTCTACATGACTGTACAATGCGAAGGCTCATTGATCCAGGCTTCTTTGCCAAGTAACAATACTGGCGCTGTATTCTTTGAAAGAGAGCTTGGTGACTCCATGGAATAGCTGTAGATTTAATTAGGGATCAGCGCTGGTGCAGTGATGTACGCCCAGCTTTTGGCGCCTCACTGGGATCTCCCTCTGAACTTATAATTACTTTTAACTTGTAAGTCCACTTAAGTTGGTATTTGATATATCATTATAGTATAGTATATAAGTTACTGGGGTCAGATTTCTCACCAAACATTTTTCTCACCAGATGCTCTCAATCTGCAAGCAGAAAGCAACATCTGATTCAACTTAGATGCGCTTTAGCGTCAGATCTCAACAAGGATTATGAAGAGTGAGCCGGGAAGATACGGTTTTGTTACCATGTGTTTGGATGATTATTGTGACTTCTTCTGCCAATTTGCCTAATTATAATACAAATGATTTTGTGTTTCTGTGAGAACTGGTGATGAAAATCCATCACCAGTGTCATAACCTGGTGCAAGGTGAAGATAAATGATATCACATATTCAGTCTATAAGAGCTTGAATCCTTGCCGAATTCTGTACTATTTTAAGCTGAGCTAAAATGGTCATTGCTGTACTTGGGGTGCTGCATGAGTTGTGTTTTGCCAGTTTCTCATGTGTCATGAATGTCATGACGTAGTTTTGTATAGAACCAGGGCTTGGTTCTATTATGTTTTCAGGCGTTGTACGTATTTATCTGCAACTTTGTGTGTAGTTAACTGGTTATGAATGTCAGCATGGATAGTGCATTATTACACATTATTGCCATTGACCCTGTTGGTTTCTTGACTAGTAGCAGAATAGCAGTGCTATCTGTCAGTCCATTTGATATGGACAACTGTGCAGTACCAAAACCTCCACATTTTAGATGCACAACTAGCTACCTTACATTCTGATATTATGCTCGTTATCTGGGACAAATCTATTCAAGTAGAGGAAATGTCACCACTTCGAAAGAAATGGATTTCAACTGACGTCAAACCTGTGGAAACATATCAACTGGGTTTTGAATTTTACATGGGAATTGCCAACTTTATAACTTTAGTTGGTTCTCCTTGGCATCCATTTGCTGGTATTATTCAGGGAACTCAATCTATTTCTTTTGCAAAGTGTACGTGCTCATGTTTGCAGCATGACAAAAAGGAAGAACTAACAATTAAACTGTGTTCTCTATGGTTGCTTGCTCCAGTTCCTTGGCAAAGTCAATATTGTCGACAAAGACCTACAGGACAAATGGACAGAGAGCTTTAGTCTCTGAACGGTTAGCAAAAGTACCAGCCACTTGGAAGAAACAGAGCATCTGAAGATGAGTATGAGGGGGCGATACCGATTTCCACCCATCAGGGTCCAGAATGGCTGTGATCTTGGTGTTGATATCTGGCAAGGGACCTGCCTCCCGCACCACCTTCCCTCCCGATAGCTTCACCACCTCGGCGGTCTTGTAGACATCGTCGGTGCCTATGGCCATCTGCATAAAACACATCACAACAGGAGCTCAGGATGCCGATTCAGGCATGCAAGATTTAGTGAATTGCAAAGGCCAGGGAGACGCACCTGACCATACGCAGTGCCCTTGTCATATTCAGTGACGCCGTAGTTGTATGTCAGCTCCAGAACTGCATTCTTGTCTTCAGGTCCGTACCCCATCATCGCTACTGTATACTGCAGAAGAACATGTCCAGTTTAATGCCTGGCGCAGTACTAGAAGTTGTTAGAGGATGCGCATGAATCACCTTGTATTCAGGGTTGTCTCGCTTCCGTAGCAGCTCCATGCCACAAGCCTACAATATGGCAACAAGAGGTGCTACTGTGGTGAGACGGAAGATAGAAGTCGAGTACATAACTGTCATGAGAAACAAATGTTGAGCTGCCTACCTTCTCATAGAAGCTTATGGCTCGGTCGAGATCGCCGACTCGAAGCATCACCTGGCAGAGTGGCTCTGGTGTCCCTGGCCTCTCGAGGATCTCAAACTTGTAACCGTCGGGGTCCTCGATGAAGGCGATCACGGTGTTGCCACCCTTGACGGGGCCTGCTTCCCTGGTCACCTTACCTCCCTTTGCTCTTATGAGTTCAACCGTCTTCGACACCTGTTGTACGTGATCAACAATCAAAGTGCAAGGCACATTCGTGCTATTAACTTCAGCCAAATCGATGGCAGCAAATGACTATGAACTGGCGTCGTACATCATCAGTTGCGATGCCAAAATGACCAAACCCTGCTCCGATCTCGTACTTGTCGACCCCGTAGTCTGCAGACGAATCTTCCATCAGCAACATACGACGAGATTATTAAGAAAAAAACATGCTTACAATTAGCAATATGTGTAATGTGAGTAACTGTAGGTGAGCTCGACGACGAAATGTGTGTCCTCGGGGCCGTATCCGAGGAAAGCGTTGGTGTATTTCGATTGTGGCATGTCGCGCTGCCTCAGCAGCTTCATGCCCAGGCATTCGGTGTAGAACCTGCATCGACGGTGACCCCGTCAGAATCCTCTGCTAAAAGAAGAACATCTGAAGAAGACGCTACTGACTTGATCGTTTTTTCGATGTCGCCGACGCGGTAGACGACATGGAGGAGCCTCCTGTTGTCCTTCTTCGCCCACGCAAAGGCCTCCTCTTTGCTGACGAAGGAGGTGGCCGCAGCCTGTGCGGCGTCCGCCGAGGCCCGGAACTTCGGCGCGCTGCTCGTGCTCCTGCTGCTCCACCTGATCGGATCAGACTGCAGCGCTGTTCCGAGAAGCAACTAATGGAATCAACCAAATGCAATGCAAGACTTTGTTTTGCTCTTCTCGGTTGGCGTGGAACATCGGTCAGTTTACCTGCACCCGCGGCAGCGGTGGAGAGGAGCAGCGATCTCCGGGGGACAGCCGCGGCCGGGGTGGCGCAGGCGACGGCTCCACGGCCGACAGCCATGGGGAGACTCCTCATCGTGGTCGCTTTCCGTCCCGCACACCCCCCGCGATGTATGGGCCTGGCCCGTTATCCCCGCGGCTGCCTTCTATCGCTGCGCTCTCTCGCTGGTTCTTTTCTTTTCTTTTTCGTTTTTATTGATGTTTCTTTCTTCTTTTTCGTTTTTTCCTGTTTCTTTTTTCTGTTGTTTCTTTTTTCTTTCTTATTTTCTGTTTTCTTTTTAGATATTATTTAAATTTTTGATTTTTTGAAGAATGTTCAGATTTAAATTGTTCAGATGTGAAAAATGTTCATATTTGAAAATTGTTCAGATTTCACAAATCGTTCAAAAATAATTTCTGTTCATATAGTTTTTTATGTTCACTTTTTAAAAATAGCTCAAAAATGATTTTCGTTCATGGATTTTTTTCTCTTCAATTTTTAAAATTGTTCAAAAATCGAATTCGTTCATCGATCTTTTCTGTCCACCTTTAAAATCGTTCAATAATAGTTTCCGTTCACCGTCCTTTTCTTGTTCATCTTTTAAAATCGTTCAAAAATATTTTTTGTTCACCGCTTTTTTTGCTCGCTTTTAAAATCGTTCAAAATAGTTTCTGTTCACTTTCTCTGTTCATTTTTTAAAATCATTCAACAATATTTTTCTTTTTGTTCACCGCCATTTTCGTTTTTCGTTTTTTGGCTGTTTCTTTTTTCTTTATTATTTTATTTTTTCAAAAAAATCATTTTTTGAAAATAAATGTTCAGATTTGAAAATTGTTCAGATTTGAAAAATCGTTCAAAATTATTTCGGTTCATAGAGTTTGTTCCGTTCGCTTTCATAAATCGTTCAAAAATAATTTCCGTTCATAGACTTTTTTCTGGTCACTTTTTAAAATCGTTCAAAAATAAGTTTCATTCTTGGTCTTTTTTCTGTTCACTTTTTAAAATTGTTCAGAAATTGATTTCGTTAACCGGCCTTTTTTGTCCACTTTTAAAATCGTTCAATAATAGTTTCCGTTCACCGTCATTTTCTGTTCATCTTTTAAAGTTCTTCAAAAATATTTTTTGTTCACCGGCCTTATCTATTCACTTTTAAAATCGTTTAAAAATAGTTTCCGTTCACCGTCATTCTCCGTTCATTTTTTAAAATCGTTCAACAATAGTTTCGTTAGCCGCAATTTTCGTTTTTCTTTTTTGGTTTTTTCTTTTTTCTTTGTTCTTTTCTGCTTTATTTTTTAGATATTATTTTGATTTTTTGTTTAAATTTTCATTTTTCGAAAAACAAATGTCCAGATTTGAAAATTCGTTTAAAATAATTTCCGTTCATAGATTTTTTCTGTTCGCTTTTTAAAAATCATCAAAAATAATTTCCGTTCATATAGTTTTTTCTGTTCACTTTTTTAAAATCGTTCAAAAATAATTTTCGTTCATGGACCTTTTTATGTTCACTTTTCAAAATTGTTCAGAAATCGAATTCGTTCACGGACCTAATATGTCCACTTTTAAAATCGTTCAATAATAGTTTTCGTTCACCGTCATTTTCTGTTCATCTTTTCAAAAATATTTTTTGTTCGCCGGCCTTTTCTGTTCACTTTTCAAATTGTTCAAAAATAGTTTCCGTTCATTGCCATTCTCTGTTAATTTTTTAGAATCGTTCAACAATAGTTTTCATTCATCGCCATTTTCGTTTTTCGTTCTTTGGTTGTTTCTTTTTTCTTTATTATTTTCTGTTTTCTGTTTTCTTTTTTAGATTTTTTTAATTTTCATTTTTTGCAAAACAAATTTTCAGGTTAGAAAATTGTTCAGATTTGAAAATCGTTCAAAATAATTTCCGTTCATATAGTTTTTTCTGTTCGCTTTTTAAAAATCGTTCAAAAATAATTTCTGTTCATAGAATTTTTTTTGTTCACTTTTCTAAAATCGTTCAAAACTAGTTTTCGTTCACCCGCCTTTTCTGTTCACTCTC
Organism: Poa pratensis; assembly: GCA_947311845.1. NCBI lineage: Eukaryota > Viridiplantae > Streptophyta > Magnoliopsida > Poales > Poaceae > Poa > Poa pratensis. The sequence continues at coordinate 43,390,681 of CAMZMU010000034.1, forward strand.
AAAATCGTTCAAAAGTAGTTTCCGTTCACCACCATTCTCTGTTCATATTTTAAATCGTTCAAAAATAGTTTTCGTTCGCCGCCATGTGACAAAGATGTTTTTCCTAAACATGTGATGAAGAAGTTTTCGCTCCCGTGACAAAGCAGTTCAATATGTTTTTTGTTGGCGTTATATGAATTTTATTCTTTACTCTCTAAGGGATAGGTAATTACTTTTCCATGTGACAAAGAAGTTTTTCGCTGCATATGATTTTTTTAAAGTTTTTGCTGATAAGTCCATTTCCCAAAATAAACGAAATACGTTCGTACTTCAATGTTTCTCAACAATTTCCAAACGTGCATTCTATGCAACACACGAACCAGGAAACAGTCTGCACAAGAAACAGTCCGGTAAAAACAGTCCACACAGCAGCTCAAATGTGGGCCAGCCCAAATTAGCGTATGAGGGTATGCGGAGGGATGTTTCGTCCGCACAGATCGCCTAGTTTTTTTTTTTTTTTTTTTTTTTTTTCCTTTCAAAAAAAAAACTAGGCGATCCCAGGAAAAACGAAACAGGAAGTACGTACTAGAACGAAACGCGGCTAATCGAACCAGCACCCCAATATGGGCCGGCCCAATCTCGCACTGGAGGGTGTGCGGAGGGTTCCTTCCTCCGCACAGGTCGTGGAGTAGGAGCTCCCGCGAACATCCGGCGTCACCTCTGATTCTATCGAGTAGGCCGGAGATAACAGGTCGCATGCTACCGCAGTAGGCAACGTGTACCTGATTCTAGGACCACAACGTGAGCATTATCACTAAAATTAGTGCCCCCATAAAAAAAAAAAAATGGTGCCAAAAACAAGTACTCACTCCAGTCCATAAAAATCGTCGTGAGAAAGCAGCGTATTTAGCACAAATCGTATGTATATCTCCGACACTTTTTTCAGATCGGAGGGAGTACCAAAAACAACGTGTGCCTGATTCTAGCCTCCTTCCACCAGTGGACGAAAGTCATCTCCAACAATGGCATCCCACCTTGGATGTTCTGCACGAAATCACGTTATGTTTCTTGAGTTGCAATCGTTCTCTTTCCCAATTCGTTCCGCTAGCTATCTTTTTTGGGTTTTGGTTCTGAAGGTGTTCATAATCGAACCCGACCAATGATTTGCGCAATCCAAACTCTATCTTCTAGCTAGTTCTGGTGACGACAACAAGTACCACGCAATCTTCACCCTGAGCAATTGGACCAAAGCACATGACAGTAACGGCTGGAAGAAAGTTCCAAGCTATGTATCCAACACCATGAGCAACATGCCGAAATGCGGAAAGAAACATCTCGCGCCGGTACAAGAGAAGAGGATATAGAAATAACAATAACGGAAGGCCCCAAATAAGAAGATGGAAAAAGGATGATCTGCTACTGCTGCTAGCCAGGTTCAGCTCATCTCCATCCACAGGAAAAAATGGCTACTGGCTGGCTAGCTCACATGAGTATAGTATGGAGATGTACGTAGAGCCACACACGTCCGTCCACCCATCCGATCCGTCGCCAGTTGGTGCCCCTTTCCTTATCCCCGACGCCGCCACTGCTCACCACATGTTCTAAATCCCGTGGCGGCGTCTACTTCTCCCCTGCTGTCCATGATGGCTTGGCATGGGCGCTTGCTTGCCACTCGAGCGAGGGCATGAACAGGAGACATCAAGAGCACACCCTTCCATCATTAGAGAGAGATTATGGGAAGCTTACAGCGAACCAACAGGTGAATATATAGTATTCCAGAACATTAATCACGAAATGAAACGATGAACTTTATATGCTTTGCCTCAATAAGGATTCTCTCCATCGTCGACTAAACACTTTTTTGCCACCAGTATCCGTTCTTTATCTATTTTTGTTGCGAGTAGAACACATGCATTATTGGTTAGTTCCTGTGGGATCCCATCACACTGGTCTCCCAACAGTGAATGGAGGGTGGCACTTTATTTCGACGTTAGCTGATCATCTAATTCCCCATGCTAAAAACACCCGTACTCTTTGTCTTTGGAGGGTGGTGCACCGGCATCAATCAGTTGACCCAGCTTGGACCTGCGAACATTCCAATATCCTCATCTTTGATTATCCAACAGAATCTTTCGGTCAAATTGAATGCACAACTCTTCAAATGATTTTCCAGGTTCAAATTATATGTCAATGAGGTTAGTCAGATCAACCGTAACAGAACGATTGCCATCCTGCGCGTTGGGGGCGATGAAGATGGCGAATCCCGCGCGTTCCCCTGGCGGCGGTCCCGGCCGGTGAGCGCCGCCGTCCCCCGCCTCCCTCGCGCTGGCCATGGCTGCGCCTTGTGCTGCGGCATCCCCCGTGGTAAGGGGGGGGGGGGGGGGGGGACCCGGAGTCCTTGCGTGGCCGTAGTTGGGCGGACGTCGCCGACGAGGACGAGGCGGCCGAGGCGGAGCGCTTGGAGTTCGCGCGGCGGTGCTCGCCGCCGGCCTTGCCGACGCTCGGAGAGTTCCTAGCGATGCCGACCCCTCCCAGACGGCGCGGCCCAGCTCCTAAGCGTGGCGGCCGAAGTTCGCCGGCGCGCCGACCGCCCCCGCATAGCGCTCCGCCGTCCCACCCGTTGGTTGCTGGTTGGTCCCACGTGGGACCTACCCGTGCTGGTATGGCCGGAGAGGCTGCTGCAGAGAGGTGCTCTGTGGCGGCGCTCTAGCCGGAACCGGTGCAGGCGACTGGCGGCACGGTGGCGGCGCCCTTGGGGTCAGTGGCGACGCCAAGCAGCATCACGATGCCGTCCTTGTTGGGCCCTGGGCCGGCTGTGGCCGCGAACCCTAGGCCCATTAGTGGGATCCTCGGCCCAAGGCCTGTTATCCCGTGGCGTAGCCAGGATTTCAAAGCGGGCCGTGGGCCGGTTAACGGCCGTGGGTCGGTGCAGCCCAACAGGCCGACGTCGGGCTGGCTCTGGATCCACAGAGGCGCCATTGACCTAACCCTAGCAGCCGCAGCCACGCAGGAACAGATCGCGAAGCACGGTGCTCGCGCTCGTCGCATCCGTCTCCACAAGCCGCCGCCGCCCATCAAGCGCTCCTTCGCCGACGCGCTGATAAAGAGGCGCCGGAGTCCGTCCCCGCCGCGCCGTGGCGCCCGCCCTGCCTCCCCGGCCCGCGCGGCCTCGCCCCCCCGTGCCCGCCCGCGGTCTATCGCCCGCCGCCACGACGCTCCCCGGGCCGGAGGTCGCCGCCCCGCCGCTCTCGTAGCCCCCCCGTCGGCCAAGGTCCCCACCTCGCCGTGGTGCTTCGTCGGGTGGCCAACGAAGGGAGGCGACGCTGCGGGCAGAGCTCAACCAGCGCCTCCCTTTCCAGCAGGAGGGTGGCAGGGTCCAGCCGGCTGATGGGTCGTGGCGAGAGGGGAAGGGCCGGTCGTCTCCACGTCGTGACGCGGTGCTCCCGCCATCAGCTGGCCCGGCTCAAGCAGCCAAGAAGAAGAAGCCCAAGAAGAAGAAGAAGGTAGCACCGACCGTGGCGGCGGCTCCGGCTGCGGGCGAGACACAGGCCGGTGCAGCGGGGTCGGGACTCCGGTCGCGGGTCCCTCCCGTGTGATACCGCCCGTGCTCGAGTTCTTGGGACATGGTATTGACGCCGGCTTCTACTACATCGACACCGGAGGCATCAAGCTGGCCAGTCCGGCTCACAGGGCCATGATTACCGTGCTTCCCGAGCAGGACTTGGCTTCGTCCATGGAGGTCTCAGCCGAGACCATACGCTCCGAGCTTGCGAGCCTGGAGAGTGGGTGGACCTGGGTGGTGCGGGAGCTGTCCGTGACCGAGTTTGCGGTGGCCTTCCCCACTGCTCAGCTCCTCGCCCATGTGTCCTGGAGCCCTACCATCACCCTCACGGTACACAACATCCGCGTCTCCATCAGGCCTTCTGACATCGACCCTGACACGCCGCCACCCTTGGCCTCGGTGTGGGTTCATATCCATGGGATCCCCTCTGAGCTGAGGAAGGAGGTGACCTTCGTGGCGCTTATTACCCAGGCCGTTGGACGGTTTGAGGAGGTGGACGAGAGCTCTCTCCCGGGGGATGGCCCCGTCCGTCTTCGGTCATGGCCCCGGATCCCGCCAAGCTGAGCATCACTCTCCCTACCTTCTACTTCGACGAGGCGCCCAGGACCCTGGTGGTTGAATTGGAGCCTGAGGAGGACCGGCCGAGGTCCACCTCTCCACCGACCCGACGCTCGTCCTCCTCCCACCTCACCCCGTCTGACGGGTAGGAGGAATCTTTGGGGGATGACCCGTCTGACGGTGACGATCTTCTCGGTGAGAACTCTCTCCCGCCGCCTGCGCCCACAACTCTGACCTCTGCAGCTCCTCCGACAGGGGCGTCCACCCACGCAGGCGCCCAGGTTCAGGCATCTCCGCCTGGACAGTGTCCTCCAGCGTCGGCCCCTCTTCCAAAGAGTGCGCCGGCGAAGCTGGGGAGGACTGACGACGCTCGTACCTCCCGCCCTGTCCCACCGCTGTCCTTTGGGTTCCCGCTCTCACAGTACGGTTCCAACCTCTGTGAGGGGCCGGGATCCATGGACCTCTCCGGCCTTGTCTCGGCCGCCCTGGGGCTCCAGTCCTCCCCTCAGACGGAGGTGGAGGTTTCGGAGGACTCGACGAAAGTGGGGTTGGAGGTCATGGCCCCGACACCCCACGCTCCCCGGGCATGGTCTCGTACACCCGGTCCCCAGGTACCCCTGCCGCCCCGGTCCAGGAGCCAGTCACGGTCTTCCCCGTCACTCCCGTGGCTGGCACCAGGGGCCGCCCTCGACGCCACCGGTCCTCCCCACCCGCCACTGGCACTCGACGCCACAGTGCGCGCTTGGCGCGTGCTAGGACTGGCGGTGAGGCTGTGGAGCCTACTGTGGCGATGGTGGCGTCACGCCGCCGCGAGGCGCTCGACCGTGGGACTGGTACGTCTCAGCCTACGCCTACCCCTCCTCCTCCTCTCCCCCTGGTTCTCGGTTCTCGGTTCTCGATACAGTGCCGTTGGCTCATCTAGCCCAGGTTGCGGAAGACTGCGACGTTATCTTCCGTGGAGAGCGGGGGCCTCGCCATGAGCAGATTGCGGCTATCAAGGCTAAGGAGGTCTATGAGGGGGCCCTAGCGGCAGCTCGTGATCAGGCGGATCATGAGTGGCAGGGGCCCCCGGCTCCCGCTGGACCTGTGCAGGAGGCACAAGGGTCCGACAGTGGAGCCCCTCCTAGGCCTGATGGGGCCGCAGTTACCGCGCCATCTACCTAAGTGGGAAGAAGCGCGGGAGGCCCCCTAAGGCAGCGTCCCGGCCCTCGACCACTGGTAGGGCCCGATCGGTCCCCCCTAAGGGGACCTACTCCGACATTGTTTCCCAATGAATGTCCTCACTTTTATTTGGAACATGAGGGGGTTCGGGCAGGAGGGCCGCCGTCGCCAGCTAATCAACTTCTTAGAGACGAAGATGTGGACATTGTGGGCTTGCAAGAGACGATTCGACAGGATTTCTCGATCTCAGAGCTGGAGAGCCTTAGTCGCCACAAGTTTTTGTGGCATTGGCTCCCGGCGACGGGACACTCAGTGGGTATCCTCCTTGGTGCCAAGGAGGATACCTTTGAGGTAGAGGATATGGATCGCGGGGAGTTCTTTGTGAGCATGTCGCTCACCCATAGACGGTCTAACCTTCGCTGGGATGTGATTATTGTCTATGGCCCCGCGGATCACCGGAGGTCTGCAGAGTTCTTAGCTGAGCTTAGGTCGAAGGTGGAGTGATGCCCCATCCCTGTGGTGGTGGCAGGTGATTTTAACCTTATTCGCTCCCCCGAGGACAAGAGCTCAGACAATGTGGACCTCCCTAGGATGCGCATGTTCAACGTCTGGATTGCTGATCTTGCGCTACGAGAGATTACACGGACTGGGGCGCGTTATACATGGTCCAACAACCAGGCAGACCCGATCCGTAGTGTTCTTGATCGGGTTTTAGTGTTGGTAGAATGGGTAGTGGCCTTTCCTTTATGCTCGCTTCGTGCGGTCACTAGGATTGGCTCGGACCATTCTCCCCTCTCCTATCCTCCGAAGGGGGGGCCACGCTGAGGTCGAACCGCTTCCACTTTGAGGAGTTCTGGCTTGGGCAGCCAGGCTTTGTGGAAGCGATTCGACTGAAGTGGGACTCCGCGGTCGCGTCTCCTCCACACGCTTATAATGCGGTTGACATTTGGCATCACTGTGCTAAAGTCGTGAGACAATTTATGCGTGGGTGGGGTGCGAACTTAGGAGCAGAGGTGCGAAAGAATAAGGCAGACATCCTCGGCAAGATTCAGACGCTTGACGTGGCGGCTTACTCGGTAGGCCTGACCGCTGATGAGTGGCTTCAGCGGTATGCCTTGGAGACCTCCCTCATGGAGATCTACAAAGGCGAGGAGATATTTTGGCATCAATGCAGTCGTCAGAATTGGATTCTCCGTGGGGATGCTAATACTGCATACTTCCACGCCATTGCTAACGGACGTCGTCGGCAGTGCTCTATCCCGTGCCTATGGGCGGGTGGCCTCCTATTAGAGGAGGCCCAGGACCTCTCCAGCCACATATACTCCTTCTATAAGGAGCTATTTACGGAGGGGCCCCGCACGGGGGTTGCATTGGCCGTGGACTTCTGGCCCTTAGGGGCCTTAGTTTCGGACGACGAGAATGTGGAGCTTACACTCCCATTCAGTCCTAAGGAGGTTCGTCGGGCTATTATGGGGATGAAGGCCAATTTGGCCCCGGGTCCGGATGGCCTTCCTGTCTCTTTCTTCCAGAAATTCTGGGAGACTATTGAGGCTGTGATTATGTCGATGTTCCAGGAGTTCTATACTGAGACCCTGGTTATGGCTCGCCTCAACTTTGGTGTTATTACCTTGATCCCCAAAGTCGTAGGGGCCACGGAGATACGCCAGTTTAGACCGATCACGGTGATCAACGTCATCCAGCGACTGCTTGCTAAAGTGTGTGCATCACGCTTGGCACCAGTTGTTGAGCGCTTGCACACCCACATCAGTTCGCCTTTCTCAAGGGACGATTTATCCATGATGGAGTTCTGGCATTTCATGAGATTGTTCATGAAGTCAAGGTTAGACATCTTAAGGGTGTCTTCCTTAAGCTAGATTTCCAGAAGGCATATGATCGTTTGGACTGGGCTTTTCTCCGCCAGTCCTCGAGCGTCGTGGGTTCGATGATCGCTTCATATGTTGGATTATGCAGATTGTCATGTCTGGGAGCACGGCGATAAACATTAACGGGGACATTGGTGCCAACTTTAGGTCTTCGTGTGGGGTGAGACAAGCGGATCCGATCTCCCCCCTTCTCTTTGACCTTGCCGTCGACGCCCTGGCGGCTATCTTGGATAAAGCCAAGATGGCCGGCCACATTTCTGGTGTGGTTGGGCATCTTATCCTGGAGGTGGAGTCTCCCACCTCCATTATGCGGATGATACCATGATCATGGTGGAGGGGTCAGAACTTGACATTGTTAATCTCAAGTTCCTTCTTCTCTGCTTTGAGGCCATGTCAGGCCTCAAGATTAACGTCAACAAGAGCGAAGTCATGATCATGGGATACTCCCTTGAGGAGCAATAGAGGATAGCGGACAAACTAAATTGCAAGTTGTCCGCCTTCCCTGTTACCTACCTTGGGATGCCTATTAGTGATTCTAGGATCCTTATTAAGGATCTAGAGCCGGTTACCCAGCGTGTCAAAGCCAAGGCGGAGCCTTGGCAGGGGCGGTTTACCTCCAAGGGGAGCAAAACAGTCCTGATTGACGCCTGCCTGTCTAGATTGCCTATGTACATGATGGGAGTATACATATTCCCAGAAGGCACGCATGTCACGTTTGACAGGGAACTTTCGCGCTTCTTCTGGCAGGCGGCCAATGGGCGCCAGAAGTACCACATGGTCAAATGGGCGGATGTGTGCGCCCCCAAGGACTTGGGGGCATAGGTATCTTATCTTCCCGTAAGATGAACGTCGCGCTTATGCTCCGATGGGTTTGGCGGATACTTAGAGAGGAAGGGGGGCTATGGCTGCAACTTATCAAAGCAAAGTACCTGCAGGGTCGCCCCCTTCTTTCTTGTGACCGCCGGATGGATCCCAATTTTGGCGATCCATCCAAACCATCAAGCATGAGATTAGGAAGGGTGCCCGCTTCTCTGTTGGTAATGGAGAAGGCACCCTTTTTTGGCTGGACCCGTGGCTTGAGGAAAGCCCGTTACAGCATAGGTTCCCATCTCTGTTTGCTATTTCTGCGGACCCGTTGCAGCTGGTGGGCTCGGCGATGCACGATGGGACTTGGAACATCTCGTTCCGACAAACATTTGGTATTGCCGAGGCCACAGCCTGGACAGAGTTACGGAGTTTACTTCCGGAGGCGCTGCCAGGTGGCCAAGACCTCGTGTCCTGGCACCTCGCGCCCTCTAGAACTTTCTCCGTAAAGACGGCCTATAGGTGTCTATTCAGTAATCCAGTTAGAGCTTGGACTTCTCCGTTGTGGAAGGCACCCTCCTTTAAAGATAAAAATCTTCGTGTGGCAGCTTCTTAGGGACCGCCTCCCTTCAGGGGTGGAGGTCCGTAAGCGACAGGGACCGGGGGATGGCCATTGCCCCTTGTGTGGGATCCCCGAGACGGGAACCCACATCATGTTCACTTGTCCTGCTGCCAGGTTTCTCTGGAACTTCGTCCATGAGGCGCTTGGGCCTGCTTGGCAGGCCTCGACCTCGGCGAGTTCCTAGAGATCCAGGCAAACCGTACCGGAGGGAGGCGACGCCTCTTCTGGTTGTTGTTTTCCGTGATGACTTGGACACTTTGGACGATTCGCAATAAGATGGTGATTGAGCGGGTCTTTCTTAGACATGCTTCTGACTCGATGTTTAAATTTATGGCTTTCTTGCAGCAGTGGCATTCGCTATCTAGGCAGCGCGACAGGGGGCAGCTGGATGACATGCTTGATAGACTTATGGAGACCGCACGGCGCCTCTCCTCTTCTTCTTCCAGCTAGCGCCGGAGGGGCTAGCCTTTTGTTCTTCCTCCCTCTCTGTCCTCCCCCCTGTAGCCCTCCTCTCCCCCCGCCTCCCCCCCTAGCTTCTTGCTCTTGGGCTTACTTGTGCTACTGCCCCATTCTGTCATAGTTCGTTGTGCTTGTAACTGTGTTTGGACATGCTTGGCATGTTGCTTTATTTATAAAGCGGGGCCAAACCCTGTTTCGAATAAAAAAATATATGTCAATTCACATAATTTTCCTTTTGCGAGTATGAGGGAGAATTTTGGAAAATGGCTTTCAATAATATAATTGGGTGAACAATTCCACAGCTACACAAGCCACAATAAAAACTATATTTCGATTATATTATCCTGCGCACAGATGGCAACAATGCAAAACCGTTAAATTAAATGAACATGTGTGTTTGGAAGCCTTTTCTGTTGTGAAGCAACTGTAAGTAGAATGAGAACGGGTCACCAACCGAGGGAGAAGGCGCCGATAACAAGATTTCACCTTGTGGCATGGATGTAACAAGATTTTTTTCATCGATTTTAAGCAGATTATGTGTCCACCCTCTTTTCTTCACCATTGGAAAAAGCTACTCTTGGGTAGTTTTATGAGTTTCTCCATCTCTCCTATTGTATTCGCCCTCCGAAGTTGAGGTCCCCGGGGGACCCAGGACCACCAGCGCATGGTGCACGGAACAACATGCAGAAGATAAGAGGCTCGAACTGCACGCCGGGAAGAGAAGGAGGCGAGGGATGGCTCCCCTTTGGGAGAACGAAAGGGCGCACGACACCAGGATAAGAAGGGAGCTAGCCAGCTTCCCACCCCCCATGATGCGAAGAAGGAAGAAGGCGGGACTGGGAAACCCTGGAGCGGAGCTTCTCAAGGATATCGTAGGACGAAGGCCTCCAGCATCCTCGAGGAGCTCGCCCCAGGGAAAAAAACCCGGACGACGAGCAGGAGGGGTCCTGGAGTCAGAGGGCGATGGGAAACACGAGACCCTAGGAAGGCCTTTCTGAGGATGACGGAGACCAGCAACGTGGCAGAAACCTCCTGCACCCCAGCCATGGCCTTCCTGGGGTCTCGCGGACGTCATCGACAAGACGGCATGCGTCGCCTGCCCAGTGCAGGCGGAACATCGATGGGACCTTACACGCCGCTGAAAGGACAAGGATGTCGCCTAGAGGGGGGGGGGGTGAATAGGCGATTAAAACTTTTCCGGATTAGGCTTGATAATTGCGGAATAAAACTAGGTGTTTAAATTAACAAGCCAACAACCTAAATAAACTAGGTTCACCTATGTGCACCGACAACTTATGCTAAGCAAGACAAGCAACAAGGTGATAGCAATAGAATACTTCAAGCACGAAGGCTATCACAAAGTAAAGTTCATAAGTAAAGAGCTCGGGTATAGAAATAACCGAGGCACGCGGAGACGAGGATGTATTCCCGAGTTCCTCCTTTTTAGGGGAGTACGTCTCGTTGGAGAGGTGTGAACCAACACAATGGTTCAACAACCACAAAGGTTTCACCTTCTTCTCCGATGAACCGCACCACAAAGGTTTGGTTCACCTTCCACTATCGGAATCCTTCGAGGCAGAAATCCGAAGCCTTTCAACAACAACCCGGGGCACAACCCACAATTGGATTGGGGGCTCCCGAATGGCTACAAGTGACCACACAAGGTCTCAACCACCACAAAGGCATCTAGGGTCCAAAACCCAAGAGTAACAAGTTCACAAGCTTTCAACTTCCACGAATCCTCGTGGAGAGCACAAACTGATGCACAAAGCAATGGCAAGAGCACAAGTGCTCAAATCCTTCACTCTCAAATTCCAACAAAGCAACAAATGCTTATGGGAGAATAAGAGATGAAGAACAATGGAGGAGAAACACCAAGAACTCCAAGATCTAGATCCACTAGGTTCCCCTCAGTTAGAGGAGAGATGGATTGGTGGAAATGTAAATCTAGATCTCCTCTCACTTTTCCTCAAAGATATGCAAGAATCATGGGAGGAAATTGAGAGGGGGCAAGTTTTCCAAGGTCAACAATGGTGGGGAGAGAGGGGAAAAACGTGCAGCACCAAGGAAGAAGAAGGGGAGGAGTATTTATACCCCTCCACGAAAACTAGCCGTTGCAGACTTGGAGGCCGGATATTCCGGCTTAAGTCAGCACCGGAATATCTGGCCTACCGGGATATCCGGCCCCCCTTTCGAAATATCCGGCCCAAATCTCCGGGGGACTACAGAGAGCCGCACAAAGCGACGCAAAATCGAGTTTTCGCCAATTTTCTGGGGGGGGCGGATATTCCGGTCTGATTTAGGCCGGAATATCCGATCTGCAGAAAACTGACAGAAACAACGATACGAAAATTGCAATAACTTTTTCATCCGGACTCCTATTTCGATGATCTTGGGCTCGTTGGAATCGCAACGAAGAGCCCTTCAAGATTATGCAGAGAAACATCATAGTCCATCATGTGAGGAGGAATCCAAATATAGAAAGGTAAAACCTCTCTAAAAAAGATGAATCGGCAAAACCTCCAAAACCGAAAATGTAACAATTTTTCCATACGAAATCCGTTTTCGGTGAACTAGAGCTTGGTATGAAGATGAACACAAGCTCTAAATTCTCACATGGATAAAATTCAAATAAAAACCAAGAAAGATGATATGCCAAGTATGTAAAGGTTTGAGCTCTCCACAAAGATGCGATCAAGTTACTCACTTGAGAGCCCCTCTTGATAGAACGCCGTCTATCCTATAACCCGGTCTCCCACTAACACCACGAGACCGGTAAAACAGAAACCCTATCAAGATCATACCTTTGCCTTGCGCATTCCACTTGATCTAGATGATGACGATCTTGACTCTCTCAAGTTGGAACACTTTTCTTGATTGTGATTGCTAGCACATGCTTGATGAAGACTTCTCCAAATACTCCCCCATACACCATTGTGGGAGAGCCTCGCTTAGCTCCGTCTTCATGTATCCACTTGCACTTTATCTTCTTCTCTTAATATAGATGATGGCTTGGAGATAAACATGAATGTTCACTCAATCTTCTTTTCCAAGCCATGCTTGCAATAAGCTTAACTCTAGATGACCATTCTTCATATAAACCCTTGGATAGAATCTTGGTCATCATATAATCTTCTAGAGTCCAACACATGAACTCCAATCTTGTTTATGGAAAAGATCTATAAAGATATCTCAATGCAAACATTAGTCCATAGAGATTGTCATTAATTACCAAACCACACTTGAGGGCACATGCACTTTCAATCTCCCCATTTTGGTAATTGATGACAATCTCTTTTGAGACGGTTTATAATATGGAATTTAACGAACAAGAAGCGGTTGCACTATCATTAAATACAACGAAAGTATGTGATGTTAGTCCAACCACGTATATAGAGCAAACTCCCCCACAATCTATGCACGTGTGTATGAAATGAATTCATTGCATATATTGTCAACCATTACCGGTGGTGGAGTTTCCACTATATACAAAACCAAGTAACGAATGAAAAGGCAAGAAAGGCAAATACTTAAGAACCAATCAAAGTATAAAGCCGAATTCCATAAACCCTATAAAACTACTCCCCCATTGGCACCAATTGCCGAAATGGGCAAAAAGTTTCGGAAGGCCAACATAGTGAGAGTTCCTCCTCGAGTTTAACTTTTCTCATAAAATGAGTAGAATCAAATGGATATTTCCATTGATCAAAGATAGGAGGAAATCAAACTATATTGAGAATCCTACGATTGTAACAAAATATCAAAGGGAGAGATACCTCAACAAAAGAGGCAAGCAATCAAAGGATCCGAAAGAACAATTGGACACAAGAAGATATTATGATAAGATCAACCAAATGTTCTAAAAATCAAGAGGGAACTCCCCAAGGTACGTGCACAAAGTAGGATTTGCTTTTTAATATGGTGTGCACAACATGGAATCCTCACTCCCTCTTAGATTATTTTGAAACAGAAACAAGTGCAAGAAGGTTTAAAGATAGAAAAGAAGCAAAACAACTTGCAACAAGAAAATGTTGAGCAACAAGAGAAAGAAGCGACAAATAAAGACTTGCTCAACCGAAAATAGATGGGTGTGATAAGGAGAGACATTTTAGGAGACTAATGCAAAGATGAGCGTAGCATCAACATAGTCCTTCAATATAAGTGGCACATAGTGCATATCATGTCTTTACATAAACACAACCCAAAAGAATAGATCCACAAGCTTATTAAGATGCAAACGAAATACCAAGTGAAAAACAAAGCTTGTGCCTTTTAGGAACCACCAAAGAATCAAAAGCAATAAAAGGTGGTTACTAACAAAATGGAATACCAAATAAAGATGTAACTACTCTCATGTGTATAAGTTTCTAAGTAGACATCAATCATGAAGATATAGATCCACAAAGAAACATGCACATACAAAATAGATACTACGGTGAAAAACATGATATCCAACACAATCTCATCATAGCATAAAAAATATCCACAAGGGAAAAAGGATAGTTGGGATGCTCCGAGAAAGATAACAAGTATCACAAAGGGCAAATGAATTTGCAAATTCATCAATATTGCATATGAGAGACTTTGAGAAGAAATGCTAGATTAACATATTTGGGATTGGTGAATCAATAAAATGATTATGTATATTCCCCTTGATATGTAATCATCCCGGCTTGCTCACATTGGCAATAAAGATGTTTTGATAAATGCTTTTGAAGAACACAACAAATGCAATAAAAGAGACATGCCATGAAACAACCTACACAAGGTTAAAAGCTAGAAAAGTATGCATGAGGTAGATACTTGTTACCGAGATAGCATTGGTGATGTAGAAGATAAGAGTTCATGATCATCCGAGCTTGGCTCCAATAAGCACATGGTGATAACACCTTCCTTGTAAATGAGACAAGCTTCCAATGCATCTCCAATGTACCTAAAACAAATTCAAGTACAAAATGGTACCCAAACTCATTGGGTCCAAAGTAGTTAGAGCAACTACAATACATAGGACAAACTCCACATAAATATGTGCATATTGATATGAAATTGAATTTCATGCACATCTTAGCCATTTAGGATTTGATGGAGTTTATCCTATATATTGGATCAACGAAAGTAAGCATGCCATAAGATATACATAGTAAATATGCATGCACAAGACTTCAAGAACCAAACGAGATACAAATTGGACAAAACACCAATTAAACCAAGAAAGCACACACAAGTGTGACAAGAAAGAAAATTGTCCAAATTATATCAAAACCCAAATCAACACATGATTGAAGATACCACTTTGAAAAGATACCAAATGAAAGTAAGATACCAATTGATGAAAATACATCAAGGAATAAACCAAACCCTCTACACTTTCATGATGGCACAAAGTACCAAGACGAAAATGTTTGTCTTCCAAAGAGACACGTCATCGGGATCAAACCAATGAGACAACTAATGTTCAAAAGCATATAGGATGCTCCCCCAAGATTTGTGCATTATTTATGATCTTGCATTTGAATACAAAATGCACACAAATGGGATCATCACTCTCCATACATATTATTCAAACACTAGTCATGTTCAAGGAAAGCAATAAGATGCAAAACCAATTTAAAGAATGATGTTCTACTCAATGTAGGATAGCTTCCCAAGAATGGGATCATTGCTTTTCCTAACTCAAGAAAGCACAAAGCAAATTTTGAGTAGAGCAACAAGGATCCAAAAGATGCAAGGAAGACAAATGAGAGTTAGATCAAAAAAATCCTTGGCAATAAAAATAAGGCAATTCAAAGCAAAAGCCAAAGTGAAGATGGTCTACAAATTCACCACAATTATGAGTATCACTTGTCATGGACAAGGAGTATATAGAGATATTTCTCGGTGGTATATAGAATGATATTGAAGACCAACTTCACAACAAATAAGCATATGGCAAAAGATAAGATTTAAAGGCCAAAGCTTAAAAGATAGATATTCTTGATAGCTTCAAGTATTCACGCGATCATGCAAAGCCACTACAAAGAGTAGCTTGAAGCAATCGATTTCCCAAAAGGATATGCGAACATATTTGGGGAAAACCGTACCAAGAATGTCCATCACAAACAAGATCCAAAAGAGAGATAAAAAAATCATTTTAGCAAAATGGAACTTGTTTGAGCAACATGCCACATAGGAATAAGATAATAACAAATCAATTCTAGGTGGCAATACCTCACATGTTCACATTTTCTAGGTTTGTAATATGCACATAGCTTATTACTCCCCCATAATGTGATAATCCAAATTTTCTTAACAAGAGGCAAACAAAACCAACTAGAGAAATTAATGGACATTATAGAATTTGAATTTCTCATGAGAATGACATACCACATAGAGAATAGATAATATTGATATATCATCACTAAGTGGTATTCCTCATGTACACACATTTTTAGGATTGTGAAGTGCACGAAGCATATCACTCCCCCAAAATGGATAGTCCATTAATCTCTCAAAAGAGAGCCAACAAGATAAGATATCAAATAAAAGCAATAAGGCTCAACACAAGTAAATGGTGTGCAAACCAACATACACATACTTGATTACTCAAGATAAGTAAGTAGAGAGCACAACACATACAAACACTAGCAAGGTACAAAACCTAACACATGCAAGGGTGCAAGCAACTTTCAATATATATGATTTAAATAAAAGTTACCGCAAGGAGGAACATTGGATATGAGATAGAACAATATAATCCAAATGACTTGGCTTGAGATAATATAATTGATGAAGATCCCTTAATTCTTCATGAAGTAGCCAAGTCTCCAATGCCCTCCAACAACACCTATTGATCAAGTTTTAGCTTGTTGGTCCCCAACCAAGTTGGGTCCTAAGAGGTTAGTCACAATAGGCTTGGCAACCCAAATGGTTCTTTTCTTGACACCACTTTGAGTACCAACATATTTGGCAAACACATTGCCAACCTTATCCTTCCGAAGAGAATAAACATCATCAATATAATGGGGTTGGATAAGGTACCATTTGTGCATGAAGAAGCAAGTGACCCTTCTCACGGCATAGGTAGCAACATTACTTCCTCCTTCTTCTTAGTTGGAGTCTTGACTTGAGGAGGGGTAGCTTGATTCTTCTTGGGAAGAGGCCGTTCTTCAACTTGAGGAACTTGAGGCTTCTTCCCTTGTTGCTTCTCACTAAGAGCTTCTTCTTCAAAGGGCAAGATCTAACATGGTGCCCTTCAACTTTGCACTTGAAGCAAACAATCTTGGCCGAATCTTGACTTGTTCTTGGCCCTTGTTCTTCTTGATACTTGGACTTGTTCTTGTTTTGGAGTTGAATCCAAGTCCACTCTTGTCATTGGGGCGTCTTTGAACACTCAACATATTGTCAAGTGTAGACCCCAACATGACGCTTTTCCAAGTCTTTCTTCAAAGAAGTGACTTGGGCCTTGAGCTCATTTAATTCCTCTACATGGTTAGTATCAACACAAACACTAGAGGAAGTAGAGCTTCATTGTTAGAGCAACAAGGCATGGAAAGTAATTCATCACAAGATTAGCAATATTGTGATGTGAATTACTAGGACTAGCACATGGCAATAAAGCATTTAGAGAGAAGTTGTGCCATTGTCCACATGAGGCTCACAAGATGTTACCTTTGACATAATAGCCTCATGAGCTAACTTTAGCCTAGCATGGATGCTAGAAGATCATCATTAGAGCTAGAAGCTTTTCATGACTTTCTTCCAATTTCCCATACTTGCTAGTTAGCAACTCAAGTTGAGCCCTTAGCTCAACATTCTCCTTCAAAATAGATGCTTCACAAGAAGTGGAGTTAGTAGCACAAGCATCATTAATATTAGAAATGGAAGAAGACAACTTGGCAAGCTCATCATTCTTAGATAGTTGAGTTTGGAGTTGATCATGAGACTTGATAAGGAGAGAGTGTTCACTTTCTAAAGCCTTGTGAGCTTTGTCAAGTCTCTCTATGTCCTCACTTAGTCTAGCATTGCCAACACCAAATTCAACTTTTTCCTTTTTAAGCACTTTATATTTAGCAATAGCATGATCTTTTCCTTAATGATTTTAGCAATAATAAGATCATTAGACTCATCAAGAGATTCAAGTCTCTCCTCAAGAGAAACCTAACTCTTCTTCTTCAAGAGAAGCTTTCAAGGAAGCTATAGTGATAGAGTCATCTCTCTCAATTTGACATTTCTCAAAGAGTTTCCAAATCCTCAATGATTTCCCTACTCTTAATAACATAAGCAATGATTTCACATAGAGGAGGGATAGCTTTGCTACCTTTGGGGAGAGCACCAAACCATCTCACCCTTCTTGGTTAAGGATTCAAATCAAAATCTTCTCATGAGAATCCTCATCCACATCATCACAATTTGGATTGAGGTAGAGACCTGAATCCTTAGCCATAAGGCAAACGTGATTAATGGTGAAGAGGAAGAATACTTGAAGCACCATTGAGGTCCATGTCTTGTTCCAACAAATGTTGGGATTCCTCTACATTGTTAGTCATGCAAGTACTAGAGGATATGGAAGCATTATTTTCATGGCAACAAGACATAGAGAGCATATCATCATGAGATTTAGTTAAGCAACTATTACATGATATGCAAGGACTATCAACTCTAGCATGTATGACATTTGGAGTGCTAGAAGTTTAAGTCCAAAGATAGAACATTGCAATGATAGAGATGAAGTATAGTCAATAGTAATTCACCATCAACAATGCAATTTCTATCACCACTCACCATATCATTACCTTGTGACAAATCACATGTTGGTGAAGTGGAAGAAGTTGTGAACTCATCACGGCCGGAGGTGGAGGAGAACAATCATCCTCAATAATGTTGGACACTTCATATATATCTTGAAGCTTGGTCCAAAGCTCATGAGCGTTCCGAAAAGGCATGATTGAAGCAAGAACTACATCGCTCAAAACACATATAAGACCATTAGAAACAGAGTTCGAGATGAGAGTTTTCCTCATCCTCTAAAGATAATTCTTGGGAATCCTTTGGAGGAGAAAAACCCACATCTACAATCCTCTTAATATAATTTGGACCCATGGCCCTAAAAAGATTAAGCATGCGAATTTTCCAAACATCATAATTTGTGCCATCGAATATGAAAGTGGGATCGTGCACTAATTCCTAAACGACATCTTTACTCTCTAGGCGGTAAAGCCCAAAAAGAGAGCCCAGGCTCTGATACCAATTGAAAGGACAAGGATGTCGCCTAGAGGGGGGGGTGAATAGGCGATTAAAACTTTTCCGGTTTAGGCTTGATAATTGCGGAATAAAACTAGGTGTTTAAATTAACAAGCCAACAACCTAAATAAACTAGGCTCACCTATGTGCACCAACAACTTATGCTAAGCAAGACAAGCAACAAGGTGATAGCAATAGAATACTTCAAGCACGAAGGCTATCACAATGTAAAGTGCATAAGTAAAGAGCTCGGGTATAGAAATAACCGAGGCACGCGGAGACGAGGATGTATTCCCGAGTTCCTCCTTTTAGGGGAGTACGTCTCGTTGGAGAGGTGTGAACCAACACAATGGTTCAACAACCACAAAGGTTTCACCTTCTTCTCCGATGAACCGCACCACAAAGGTTTGGTTCACCTTCCACTATCGGAATCCTTCGAGGCGGAAATCCGGAGCCTTTCACAACAACCCGGGGCACAACCCACAAGGATTGGGGGCTCCCGAAGCTACAAGTGACCACACAAGGTCTCAACCACCACAGGCGTCTAGGGTCCAAAGACCCAAGAGTAACAAGTTCACAAGCTTTCAACTTCCACGAATCCTCGTGGAGAGCACAAACCGATGCACAAAGCAATGGCAAGAGCACAAGTGCTCAAATCCTTCACTCTCAAATTCTAACAAACAACAAATGCTTATGGGGGAATAAGAGAGGAAGAACAAAGAGGAGAAACACCAAGAACTCAAGATCTAGATCCACTAGGTTCCCCTCACTTAGAGGAGAGATGGATTGGTGGAAATGTAGATCTAGATCTCCTCTCACTTTTCCCTCAAAGATATGCAAGAATCATGGGAGGAAATTGAGAGGGGGCAAGTTTTCCAAGGTCAACAATGGTGGGGAGAGAGGGAAAAAACATGCAGCACCAAGGAAGAAGAAGGGGAGGGTATTTATACCCCTCCACGAAAACTAGCCGTTGCAGACTTGGAGGCTGGATATTCCGGCTTAAGTCAGAACCAGAATATCCGGCCTACCGGAATATCCGGCACCCTTTCGAAATATCCGGCCCAAATCTCCGAGGGACTACAGAGAGCCGCACAAAGCGATGCAAAATCGAGTTTTCGCCAATTTTCTGGGGGGCCGGATATTCCGGACTGATTTAGGCCGGAATATCCGGTCTGCAGAAAACTGACAGAAACAGCGATACGAAAACTGCAATAACTTTTTCATCCGGACTCCGATTTCGATGATCTTCGGCTCGTTGGAATCACAACGAAGAGCCCTTCAAGATTATGCAAAGAAACATCATAGTCCATCATGTGAGGAGGAATCCAAATGTAGAAAGGTAAAACCTCTCTAAAAAAGATGAACCGGCAAAACCTCCAAAACCGAAAACGTAACAAGTTTTCCATACGAAATCCGTTTACGGTGAACTAGAGCTTGGTATGGAGAGGAACACAAGATCTAAATTCTCACATGGATAAAAGACAAATAAGAACCAAGAAAGATGATATGCCAAGTATGCAAAGGTTTGAGCTCTCCACAAAGATGCGATCAACTTACTCACTTGAGATCCCCTCTTGATAGAACGCCGTCTATCCTATAACCCGGTCTCCCACTAACACCACGAGACCGGTAAAATAGAAACCATATCAAGATCATACCTTTGCCTTGCGCATTCCACTTGAGCTAGATGATGATGATCTTGACTCTCTCAAGTTGGAACACCTTTCTTGATTGTGCTTGCTAGCACATGCTTGATGAAGACTTCTCCAAATACTCCCCCATACACCATTATGGGAGAGCCTCGCTTAGCTCCGTCTTTATGTATCCACTTGCACTTTATCTTCTTCTCTTGATATAGATGATGGCTTTGAGATAAACATGAATGTTCACTCAATCTTCTTTTCCAAGCCATGCTTGCAATAAGCTTAACTCTAGATAACCATTCTTCATATAAACCCTTGGATAGAACCTTGGTCATCATATAATCTTCTAGAGTCCAACACATGAACTCCAATCTTGTTTATGGACAAGATCTATAAAGATATCTCAATGCAAACATTAGTCCATAGAGATTGTCATTAATTATCAAAACCACACATGAGGGAACATGCACTTTCAGCCGCCCACCCATCATGGACAGGGGGGGGGGGGGGGTCAGCGCAGCACGCGGGCCCTTGACAAGACAAGACCTGTCGTCCCCTTCGCCTCGGTGTGGCGGACGGCATGGAAGGCTGCACGGTGCCACGCTGCCACGAAGACAACCGACAGGCGTCACGCTGCCACGAAGGCGACCGGCGACTGCCACCTTGACTTGGGCACGACGCGTGCCAAGCCTCGGTGGCATGCATGCAGCACAGCCAACTATGGTAGTCCCTTGGTGTATAAAAGGAGGTCCATGGTCGTGTTGGCAGAGAGAAGAAGGAGAAGTAAAAACCCTAGCTAGCTGTCAACTAGAGCTTTCCACTTAGACTCAGGGGCTGGAAGAACAAACCCCGGGAACCTCCCTGGGCTTGTTCTTCCCTTGCTCACGAGAGTAGTGCAGGCTCTCTGGTCACCATCTTGTAACCCACCACCACCACAATACATCCAGACAAGAAGGACATAGGGTGTTACGCGGCAACGCGGCCTGAACCTGGGTAAATCCTTGTGTGCTTGTGTTTGAGCTCGGGGACTGATTTCGGAGCACCTCGCGCCCTCCTACCAAACAAACACGGGGTGCCCGGCATCCCCGGTGTCCGTGTTCCGATACACGACATCTGGCGCGCCAGGTAGGGGGGCGCCCGTTCCCAGACGACGGCGGTCCTCCCGCTCAGCGCACCTATGGCGCCAAGGAGAAGAGCACCCGGGGCAGAAGGTCCCGCAACCGCTGACACCCCAGCGTCGCGGACTTGGTCACATGGGCCGGCACCAGCCGTCGACCCGACGGCTGATCCCAGCGGACGTCGAGGCCCCATCGCATCGGAGCCAGGCCCCCGAGGGGCAAGAGTGGACCCACTCGATCCCTTCGGGCCGGCAGGCGACGAGGAACCCGAGGAGGAGGACGGCGACGGTGAAGAGGAAGATATCCCCGGGGATGTCCTGGGAGGAGGGGCCCATGATCTGCCCCATGAGGATATGCCGCCACCACCCGCCTGGAGCGGGGCCACCCGGACTCCGTCGGTAATACCGCCACAACCTCGGGGGAGATGGGAGCGCGGCGCGTATCCGGAGATCGACGCCGGGTTCCCACCCCGTCGGGAGTCCGGAGCTGCAGGGAAGTGCTCGCTATGGCAAATGCGATGGCGGAATATCCACTCAAGACGGATTCTCCCCATTACGGGCGGTGGCATGCACGCTTGGCGGCCCTTCTGGCGTATGCGCACCAAAGAGTCGAGTGTGCGCGCTCCCGGTCGCTCCACCAGGGCGTCACTGGGCAACCAGCGGGGGAGCCCACCTCAAAGCTGACGACCTCAGCTCCACGCCCCGCGACGCGCGTGGACCAGGGGACCCCGGAGCATGTCTCGGTGGGATCTTCGACAACACGCCCCCCCCGAGATGCCCCCGGGAAGGCGCCAGCGAGCAGGCAGGAGAAAACGCCCGAGCCCGCATCGAACGGCGGCGAGGGCATCCCCTGAGCCCGGAGCGTACCCTCGGGAGACTGAGCTGGCCGCCTTCGACTACGGAGGAGGTTGCGTAGCTTCGGCAAGGGACGTGGCCTGCCAAGTTCAGGCCTAGCACGGCGTTGAAGTACGACGGAACCACGAACCCGAAGGAATTCTTGCAAATCTACTCTACGGCGATGACCACCGCCAGGGCAGATTCCAAGGTGACGGCCAATTGGTTCCCTCTTGCGTTCGTGCCCCCAGCCCAGACGTGGTTGATGCATTTGGCCAAAGGGACAATTGGGTCGTGACGGGAACTGTGTGATTCAAGGCGGCTACAAGCGCCCGGGAACCATGAACGACCTCCACTCCATAGTTCAGAGGCCGGCTGAAATGCTCCGGCATTACATCTAGCGCTTCTGCCACGTGTGACACAACATCCCGGACGTTGTTGATGCTGCCATCATCCAAGCCTTCTGGTAAAACATACGGGATGTACTGATGATGGAGGAACTCAGTTGCCAAGCCATATACACCACTAGCAAGTTGTACACCCTTGCGGACCAGTGTGCCAAGATGGAAGAAGGACACATGGCACCAGAACTGGCTGCCAGGGCGGCGGCGGAGCCGGAAGCTGAAGTCAGAAAGAAGGCGGCAAGGAAGAGAGGCTCTGGACAGGTGCTGGCGGCGGAGGCCGCTGCCCCCATAGCCCCCAAGAGAGCCCACTCGGTCGCCGAGGTGGCAGCCATCAAGTCGATCCCAGGGACGTGGTGCCCCATTCATGAGGTCGACTCCCATGACGCGAATACTGCCATGCGGTGCGCGGCATCGCTGAAGTTCGGAGGAAGAGGTATGCGGAGCAGGAGGCGAACGGCGCCGTCGGGAACTGCTTCATCTGCGACGAGCCAGTGCACCGAGCCTGAGAGTGCCCTTCACGACAAGGCAATGGAGGACGAGGAGCAGCGGCTAAAGGGGCCCGAACACGAGGCCCAGGAGGGGCCGCGCCACCGGCCCTGAAGCCCGGCAACCCCGAACGAGATGATCCCGCGGATGACTCCGCCGACGGTGAAGGGATGTACCCTGACGCCCGGGACATGGCGTGCCTACACGGTAGATCCTCTTCCCTCGCCTCTCACGGGGAGGTGAAGTGCTTTACACGGGATGTGTGCGTTGTGATTCCCGGGTACGAGGCGCAGAGCAAGCTGAAGTGGTCGCACGTGCCCATCACCTTTGACCAAGACGACCATCCGCCCAGCTGTGCATGGGCGAGATCACTACCTATGGTGGTGTCGCCCATCATCAACAACGTCATCGTCTCCCGAATGCTGGTAGATGGGGGATGAAGCATCAACCTCATCTCCAACGCGCTAATGGAGAAGCTACAGATCTCGGAGAACCAGCTGCGCCCCACGGCCCCGTTCCAAGGAGTAAGCTCCGGGGCTGTGCAGCCCCTGGGCAAACTGACGTTGCCAGTGACCTTCGGGCACAAGGAGAAGTACGACACGGAAAACGTAATGTTTGACGTGGCGGAAATCCCTCTCCCCTACAACGGCCTCCTTGGCCGCCCTGCGTTGGCAAAGTTCATGGCCGTCACCCACCATGCTTACAACGCCCTCAAGATCCCGACTACCTGGGGAGTGTTGACGGTGCGGGCAGATACGAAGGACGTAGTGGCATGTGTCAAGCAAACCTTCCAAGCACTAGCAGCCGCAATGCCAGGAGGAAGCATCGAGGAAGAGGCCAGGGGACTAAATCCATTCTTTCCAGCCGAGAAGACCCGAGCGACCGAAACTCCAACCCCCGGACAGGAGGCCCGCCAGAACACAACCACAAGAAAGCGAACACCCAAGGAGACCCTGGAGCGCCCCGCAAGAGCCGGGCGATCCAGGGATGCCTCCGTGGGTGAACGAGGAGGGAAACGGGGCGTTCAGACCATGTGATCTTGCGTGCCCCACTCAATTCCGCCCCCATCAGCCCTATCAGGGATAGGGCAAGATTGCCGGCAAGACCAAGGACGTCGTTCCATACTAGTGAAGGGGCCAGGGAGTCATCCCCCGCGACAAGCATTGCGGGACGGGCCCGATAATAATCCGCTAGATCAGTGGACGCTCCCGGCTCCCCCCAGTTCATATGAGTTGTCCTGACCCTTGTGCAGCCCCCGGAACTCTTGATTCGTCTCGGCGACATCTCGAAGGGGGTAGAAAGCATGACATCGGTGGGAGGTTCTGGGGAACCCGGCGCCTTAAAAACGCGACGCAACCCCGAGGTGCTTACTACACCGATAACTTTCCCCCGCGAACTCATCCAAAAGCCCAACTCAAAGAAGACTATAATGAGAAACGACGGCCTCGGGGAACTGCAAAACAGGGAGCTCCCCCGGGCAGGCGTGGCTCGGCATGGTCGGAGTCAGCACAACTTTGGTGTTCCCCCGGGAAGCACCCAAAGGTCGCTGAGCGACAAACTGGAAAACGCCCTGTGCAACGCACCGCATGGAGAGCCCTGAAGGGGTTCGTAGCAGAAAACAATAATTTTTCTAACTAACGCAACACCAAAAACTAGCCAAGGATCTATCTATCTAGTAATGCGGTAACGGAGGAGATATCGGTAACATAGCCTTGTAGACCGGTAGCGAGGATTACGCTCCCGCAACAAGCGTTGTCGATGTAGACGACGTAGCCGACCTTGAGGTCGCGAAGAACTTGGCGCGACGAAGACGAAGATGGCGGTGGCGCGACGATGACGCCCTGGTACCACGACTGTGGCGCCTCCGAGTACTCGCACACGTGCGGAGCTTGACGATGCCTCCCGGGCTCTCCGATCCAGCCAAGATAGCGGAAGTAGAACTTTTGGGTGGAATCCCGCAGCACGACGGCGTACTGCGGTATAGATTTCTCACGCGCGCGCAGTCCTTACAAGGGGACCACGCACAACGGGAGGTGGAGAGAGGGTGGAAGTGGGCGGAGGGGCATCCTCGGCCAATAGGAATAAATACTGAATTTATTGTGTCTTTATCCAAATAATATGCACCACTATTTATTAGGGGAGAGGGGGTGTCCCTCTCCCTTGCTAACCCAAGTGGGACTAAAGGAGGAGGGAGGAGGTGGTGCGGCTGGCTATGGGCCCCATGTGGCCCAGCCGCACCACCCTCCAAGAGGGTTCGGCCCCCTTGTGGGCTTTCCCTCCGGGGTTTTGGCCCATTTAGATATTTTGCCCATTTTTCCTCTTTTATTTAATATTAAATTAATATTTAAATATATATAATTCATAATTAATATATTTGCATATTATTTAATCTCCCGTGACTCCGCAACAACTTCTGGACCACTCCGAACTTCCTTCGGTCTTCCCCGAAACCCTTCCGATTCCACCGGAACCCTTCCAGTTCATTCTCCCTCTCTATTTCTATTATTCTGATAATTCCAAAACGATCTCTAAGCGTCGTCAAGACCTTAAGTGTGTTACCCTATGGTTCGGGAAATACTCCAGACATGGTCCAGACCCCTCGCTCGCCAATGACCGTCAGGGAGACCTGGTTGGCTATGACGGTCCCTGTGCATTCCAGAATAATCGTCGTTGAACCGTTAACATGATATGTTCATTCCTTTTATTCCTTCGATACTACCCTAGTCCGAGATACGATCGTAAACATCCTATGTTGTGTTTTATCTCGTTACCGACAAGGGTCACTTAACTTGTTCCGTGATATTACATCTCCAATGACCTAGTCATACGCTGCGCAGCTTTATAGATGTAATTTCACCGAGTGGGCCCAGAGTATCTTTTCATCACACGGATGAACAAATCCCGCTCTTGATCACTCGCCTCAACTACTTCCTTAGGATACCCGAAAGTGTCACCTTTATTGTCACGCTAGATAAGTCATGACGTTTGATGCGATCAAAGTATATTCCAGAAGCAGTGATTTAATATGATCTCACAGTCTGAGGAATAAGCTATCATATTACTTTACTATTGCAATAATGAACTTCTGTGATACGATCCTTTTGCAATACTTTGGTGGGTAATGTCCATCACCTTATTCTACTAATAAAATGATTTCATCATCAACTGTTATGAATCTGCATGATCGGGAAATCACGATCATCCGCTGACTGATGAACTAGTTTATATAGAGGCTTACTAGGGACCCTGGTTTGTTTATATACCACACGTGTATTAACAATTCCGATTAATACAGTTATAGCATGGTATAAAACTTATTATAAACTTAATAAGATAATGCAATAAATACTTAATATTTATTTGCCTCTAGGGCATATCTCCTTCAAGCCCAACATAGGGGACGACCTGTGCAACGCACCGTACGGGTAACGCACCCCTAGAAGCGGAGACCCCAAACGCACGCGGGGCAAAACTTTGACATAACATTTGCAAGGGAGCCCCACGTGCCCGAAGAAGGGCGCCCCCGGCAATATCCGACCCCATCGCCAGGGAGCGCCCGGGGGCTACTGTCGACATTGTGGTCCCCGGGGGACCTAGGACCACCGGTGCGTGGGGCACGGAACAACATGCAGAAGATAAGAGGCTCGAACCGCGCGTTGGGAAGAGAAGGAGGCGAGGGATGGCTCCCCCTTTGGGAGAACGAAAGGGCACCCGACACCAGGATAAGAAGGGAGCTAGCCAGCTTCCCACCCCCCACGGTGCAAAGAAGGAACAAGGCGGGACTGGGAAACCCCTCGGGCGGAGCTTCTCGAGGATGTCGTAGGACGAAGGCCTCCGGCATCCTCGAGGAGCTCGCCCCAGGGAAAAAACCTCGGACGACGAGCAGGAGGGGGTCCTAGAGTCAGAGGGCGACGGGAAACGCGAGACCCCGGGAAGGCCTTTCCGAGGAAGACGGAGACCAGCAACGTGGCAGAAACCTCCTGAACCCCGGCCATGGCAGAGATAGCTTCGCAGGCACGACAAGCTTGGCGGACGTCATCAACAAGACGGCATGCGTCGCCTGCCCGGTGCAGGTGGAACATCGATGGGACCTTACACGCCGCCCACCCAGCACGGACAGGGGGGGTCGGCGCAGCACATGGACCCTTGACAAGACAAGACCCGTCGTCCCCTCCACCCCGGCGGGGCGGACGGCATGGAAGGCAGCACGGTGCCACGCTGCCACAAAGACAACCGACAGGCGTCACGCTGCCACGAAGGCGGCCGGCGACCGCCACCTTGACTTGGGAACGACGCGTGCCAAGCCTCAGTGGCACGCATGCAGCACATCCAACTGTGGTAGCCCCTTGGTGTATAAAAGGAGGTCCATGGTCGTGTTGGCGGAGAGAAGAAGGAGAAGGAGAAGGAACAACCCTAGCTAGCTGTCAACTAGAGCTTTCCACTTAGACTCGGGGGCTGGAAGAACGAACCCCGGGAACCTCCCTGGGCTTGTTCTTCCCTTGCTCACGAGAGTAGTGCAGGCTCTCTGGTCACCATCTTGTAACCCACTACCACCACAATACATCCAGACAAGCAAGACGTAGGGTGTTACCTGGCAACGTGGCCTGAACCTGGGTAAATCCTTGTGTGCTTGTGTTTGAGCTCGGGGAATGATTTCGGAGCACCTCGCGCCCTCCTACCGAACAAACAGGGGGTGCCCGGCATCCCCGGTGTCCGCGTTCCGATACGCGACAGAGTTGGCTCAGGGATCAAAACACAGAAGACATTCCGTATGATTCCAAAAAAAAGTTTTGCTCATCCAGACCATCTCCTCTCTCTCTCTCTCTCTCTCCATCATCTTCCTCCCTGCAGAATGCTAGGGTTCCCTATCGTCCCCGCAACATCGTCGCTCCACCACCACTGCATGGCTTACTTTGTTGTCAATGTTGGCCTTCGTCAAAACCCTGCCCTCCGCCCTAAGCTCATCTCTGTCCCTAGCTCCGCCTCCTGACTGCTAGTGCATCCCCACAGTATGAGATCCTCCCACCTCATCATCATTGTCGAGTCGGAGAAGCAATTCACCTACCCGAAAAAGAGTTGGATTAGAATCTATGGGTTTATTTATTGCTCATGTTCTGTTTGTGTCGAATATTATGTTCGAGTTAGGTTATTATAGGACTTGGAGTTGTATTAGGTGTGGATAGGATACAAGTCGTGTTAGAGTCGGACTCTTGTACCCTTGGCCTCCTATATAATATGGGGGGGGGGGGGGGGTGCCACACGATGTAACCCATGACGACTTGATAGCAATTGGCACGCAGGAGAGCTGGCGGCGTGTGCCGGCGCCTAGGGCGGCCATTGCGGTATATTGGGAAGGAGCGCACGTAGTCATTCCCCGCAAATGTAGGCATTAAGCGCTGAACTGCGTTAACAAATATCGTGCCTCAGTGTTGTCTATGATCTTGCATGGCATGATTGTTGTAACAGCTTACGTGTGCGGTAAAATTATTCATCAACCAACTTAGACAATAAACATAAATGACATGTGCCAAAAAGAACTGGATTGAAGTTTCTTACTGGTTTATCTCCACATTGTTTCTGTGCGTAGATAACCTATTTTTCGAGAAGTTTGAGCTGATTAGGACCGGAACTTACTCCCTTTTCTTCGAGATCGAGCTAGCAGCTATGTTCTTCCTCTATTTCTGTTCTTATATTTTGAATATTACACTTCTAGTCTAATTTCTAACTTGCTTCTTTGACATTATTTTCTCATTAGTGAAATGTTGGTGTCCTCAAGTTTCATAACAACGTGGAGGTCAAACCTGTTGTTGATAAGTATGAAAACCACTCAAGAGGCACTCTCCCCGGTCCGGTGTATATGTCATGCGTGTGTCGCTAGGTCGTCAATTTGATCAACGCCATATGAGTTTTATATTACAAAAAATATAACATTCAAAATTTTAGATGTTATATTTTTTATGGTATATTTTTTTGTTATGCAGCTATGTTCTTCATCCATATAATGCATTGTATCATGTAGTAGTATCATATACACATGTTATTTATTGGATTGTAGAATCTCAATATAAATATGTTGTACATGATTTACTTGTTATTAAGATATTTAGTTTTATCGTGCTATGATATCGTAACATAGGTAGATATCACTACCATCTCTTTCTTCATTAATTATTGTGCCACATCATATTTTTGCCAACATGGCATGCATGATACTAGCTATGATACCTACACTATGGCTAGTCTAAGAACTTAGACGGAGAAAGTATTTGTAAGTTTTGTAAAGCTTTCAAAAAATAACACACTAAGCATTGAGTTGGACCATTTGCTATGTTATTTAAAACGAGAAAGTAAGTTTTTGAATTCCAAATATTAGGCTGATTTGTCTAAGTCTTAGGTAAGTTTTAGAACTTCGTCCTAGTGTAACATCATTTGAGTTGCAATTCTCACTCTCCAAATCACGGCCTGGTCCACAACTGAGATCTTGAGAACATGTGTGACTGGGTGTGAATATGCGTTATAGCGGGGCACTTGTCTTGTTCTGAGGAAAGCGTGACTCTAACAACCGTGGGCGTCACTTCAATATCTTAATATTGAAAGTGAAATCGAAAAATAAACTATGTTTATTGATGTTCTCTAAATTTTTCATAAATGCAATTCGTTTTTTGACTTTTTCATAGCCCTTATATTTTTGTTTAATGGATGTACTTTGGTTTGATTCTCTACAAATGAGCAACCAGTGGGTTTAAATATTCTTACGTCTTTTAGCCTGAAAATAATAGAAAAAGAAGAAACCAAAGAAAAATCGAGAGATAATGATATATAACTTAAATATGCTTGAAATCAGTATTGTAGTTGGATTATACTTACTTACGAAGCGAATTGGCATATTGCAAAATGCAGTTACCTTAGAATGAAGAAGCGATTAATAAAGATAATGGCAAAAACAACTTAGAGATGAGAATAGGATCATGCATGTGAACTTCTTATTTTTAGATTGAAACCACTTTGTATTTTTATTTTAA
This sequence comes from Poa pratensis, assembly GCA_947311845.1. NCBI lineage: Eukaryota > Viridiplantae > Streptophyta > Magnoliopsida > Poales > Poaceae > Poa > Poa pratensis. The sequence goes on from CAMZMU010000034.1 coordinate 43,420,434, forward strand.
AATGCATTAGTTCTTAAAATGGTGATGCCCATAGTGCGGGGGGAATAAATCCATCAAAAATACGAAAAGTCACTTCGGCTCTCGAGCACCGGTGCTCCCTCTGTTTGAAAAAAATAAATCAAAAACAATATTTAAAATTTCAAAAAACTCTGAAAAAATCCGGCATGTTCTCAATGATGTATACTATAAGCGTGCAAAATCACAATGCGAAATCTTTTGTATTATTGGCTACACAAAAAAAATTAAAATTTGAAACAACTATATTCAGATATGTACATTTCTCATTTTTGTGTAGCCCAAAATGCAAAGTATTTCGCATTGTGATTTTCCACACATGTAGCATATATCAATGAGAACATGTATGATTTATTTCAGATTTTTTGAAACTTTCAAATATTTGTTTCAAAAAGGGACTCGGAGCAAGAAATCTTCACTCATCAAAATACAGCTAATTAATTGATAGACTATATAGAGAACACATGAACCTAGATTATGTGCACATGGTTGCATACATAATCTAACCTAGCTATATTCTCTGTCGTCCACACCTACTCTATTTTATTGGGGAAATAAACATATAGATGTTCAACTCGATATAACATATACACTTGTAGAATTTCACATGCATGATTTCCAAACAAGTTGTACAAAGGAAACACATTAGGACAACCAGGATAGTAATAACTCGTTATTAATAGGTGGATTTTTTTGTGTTCATATTTTTTCATCAAAATTGCAAGTGTGCATGTTTTATTATGATAGAAAGCCAGATAAATTTTTCTTCAAGAAACCCACAACTTTGTAGGTGGGCGAAGAAAAGAGAGAATATAGGTTGACTTGAAATTATGGGATTGCCATTCTATATGTTATTTCAGGGTTCATTTGCACTATACATTTGTTATCTTTTCCAATGTAGCAGGATTTGCGATGGAGTATGTGAAAAGAAGAAGAAAAAATAACCAAGAACTTCATCTTGTTGGTTATAGGATGAAGAAGAAGTATGCTCAACAGTTTAAAGATTGGCTGCAATTACAACCATAGAGTTTCTTTTGATCTTTTTTTTTAAACCCTATTTTGTAATTAGCTCATGTAAATACTCTCTGTAAATATATGGACGCTATAGAAAATGGAAAATTGCAGTGGGAGCCTTTCCCACTGTTTCGCTTCAAAAAAAAAAGAAGAAAAAATGTTTTTATAAGAAAAATATATTTAAGATGGGTAGCTAATTTTTTTTATAACTCCTCGGCCTGAATCATGTGTGTGGTGCAAGTCACACGGAGGCGAGGCAGGCCTCATCGGTACTGTATGCGCCCTATGACCTGTGCCCCTCCCCTCTCCTTTCCTTCCCTTCCCGCGGGTTGATTGCCAATCACAGATTGATGATGATTCCTTCCTAATAATCTCGCAATAGCCTTCCTCTACTACTCCACCACCACCACCCACCTCCCTCCTCCTCCTCCTCCTCTCCCTTTCTCTGCCTTGCTTGCTTCCTCCTCTACCCACCTCACAAACAAACAGCCCCCTTTTCTACAGGCGCGTATGCTGCCTGCCGGAGATTCCCCTCTTTTGCGTCCGTAAGTTCCAAGCCTGCTCTTCTTCTTTCTTCCTCCAAGTCTTTGTACTTCAGAGCGCCCAATAGTCGGGCTTGCGGAATGTTCTATCTTTACTCCATGTCAGGTACCTGACGGCGGTGTTTTTTTACTTGAAAGAATATCTCTGCTTTTGTTTTTCCGGCGATGCTCGCTCGGACAATCTGTTGTCAGGATTTTCTTTTCTTTTTGGTTGTATTTCTATTGTAAGTATTACCGGAGTTTTGGATTGGGGGACTGGAGGATTCTTTTCTTTGGCATGGTAATAAATAGCACGGCGAGACTGGCCGTTTCTTCCGAACAAAAATAATGAAGATTTTAATGAAGATTCTTTGAGCCTGTCTTGCCTACTTGAACTGCCGTAGCGTTTTATTGTTAATGCCATTATTTTTGTCAGAATCTGTTTGCTTTTGGATTGATCAAAAATTTCTCAACATTATTTGTGGTTAGGATAAGTTTTAAGAATACTACATAATAATACTTTTAGAGCGGTACCCACAAATGTTTTGCCATTTGATTGCTCCCACACTACCATTGCTGTCAGTTTTTTCACTAAGCTGATATTGCGCACGGAGGCTGTATTTCATCAAAAAATGCATTGCATTGTTTTATCTCTAGTCTTGTTGGAGAACTGAAATAATAAAATTGACATGAAAAACAACACTATTTTCCCTTTTTCGAAAATATACCTCGTATTAATTGGATTGATTCTGTACATGCTCTATAAATGTGCAGGAATTCATGTACTACCTCCGATCTATATTAATGGGCTCAACTTTATCTAGATACGGATGTATCTAGTTAAGTGTTTAGACTAGATGCATCCGTATCTAGACAATGTTGAGACCATTAATATGGATCGGAGGGAGTACTTTAGTCTTTCCAACTCTTCGTGTCAAAATTATCTGTTTTTATAACATGTAAGCATTAGCATTCCTCCTTTTATGTGTGATCTTCTTGTTGCAGTTGAGAATTTTAGATGACCACATTATTACTAGAGCTACATATCTTAAGTTTTTGTGTAAATACTTCTCTTTTCTAGGTGGGTATCTGATATCTCAAATCTTAGGCTAATGCATGTTTTAGTCTCAAGATGTTTCTGTGCTTTCCAGGATTCAAGAGCTATCTGATGTTTACAAACCAATTTGATCTACTATTAATAGGGGCTAGTTTTAGTCGACGAAACAATTAAATTCACTTCTTCCATCATGTCATTTAACACGAGTGTGTTATCGTTTAAATTCCTTGATCTACATGCTTACACCCTCTTACACACAAAAGGAGAGTTCCTGTCACTAAAGCACTATACTGGGCGAACAAATCTTTTATTCTTGTCTCGTCGTTATGTTATGATTGTTAACCTAGCTTTTTCCTATATTTGTATTCCATAAGAAATTAGTGGGGTATATTTTCATTATTATGAAATAACACATTCAAATAGTTTGCTTGTAAATTCTTATGGAGCCATGACTGATTTCTCTGGTATTATTTTCGCAAATAATTTCAGGTGCGCGTTTGAATATGGTTCCTTTCAAGTTCCAAGTTTCTAAATGTTGGGTTGCGAATGAGCTTTCTGTTTTGTAGAGAAATAAGTATCATTTACTAGTGTGGTGCTCTGAAAGCTCTCAGATTCTGTAATATTGACAGCTTCCTTAAATTGGTCTTGTACGGTCTATGTGCATACATAATTTATAGCTGCAGCGGAGACTTCTGAGTGTCCATCCTCTTTCTGCCTCTTTGCTCTTACCAAGCTGGTTTTACATCTGATGGGCTGCTCACCATCTAAGTGTTGTTCTTGTTCACATTTTACGGGATGTTTGCGTTCCCACGGATGTGTCGAACAAACAGCTGACTCCCCAAGAGAGTCAAGGGGAAAATCAAGCCGAGGAAGGGTAAAAACAGATTCTAGTACTTCAGATAGCTCTTCTGATGATCTAGAGGGAGATGATGATGGATTTAACCAAATGAACATTACAAGGGAATCAAATGTTGGTATCAATCGTCTCTCGAGGGTTTCTTCACAGTTTCTTCCACCAGAAGGGTCGCGCAAAGTTCAAGTTCCATTGGGGAACTATGATATGAGATACTCCTATTTGTCTCAAAGAGGTTACTACCCAGAATCATTGGACAAACCAAACCAAGATAGCTTTTGCATTCATACTCCGTTTGGAACAAGCCCTGATGACCATCTTTGGTGTGTTTGATGGCCATGGGGAATATGGAGCTCAGTGCTCACAATTCGTGAAACGAAGATTGTGTGAAAACCTGCTCAGAGATGGCCAGTTCCGTACCAATGCTGTTCAGGCTCTTCATTCTGCTTTCTTGGCAACAAACTCTCAGCTCCATGCGGACAACTTGGACGATTCCATGAGTGGTACTACCGCGATAACTATATTGGTGAGGGGAAAAACATTGTATATTGCAAATGCCGGTGATTCACGTGCTCTAATTGCTGAGAAAAGAGGAGATGATATTATTGCTGTTGACCTCTCTGTAGATCAAACTCCTTACCGGACCGACGAGGTTGAAAGGGTTAAGGAGTGTGGTGCCAGGGTTCTGACATTGGATCAAATAGAAGGACTAAAGAACCCGGATGTGCAGTGTTGGGGTACCGAGGAAAGTGATGATGGCGATCCTCCAAGGTTGTGGGTGGAAAATGGCATGTATCCAGGAACTGCTTTTACTCGTAGTATTGGAGATTCTGTTGCTGAATCAATTGGTGTTGTTGCAAATCCGGAGATTTTTATCTTGGAACTCAGCGCCAGCCATCCATTCTTCGTTATTGCTAGTGATGGAGTTTTTGAGTTTCTTTCTAGCCAAGCAGTCGTTGACATGGTAAATTCCATGTACTGCTGCTAATTTGTGGTTGTCTGTGCAATTCTTAAATTTATTTTCTTCCTGAATATTCTGGGAGCACCAAGTTTTCGCTGGAACAATAGAGACATATTAGAGATCAAACCCTTCGTCATATGTTATGTACCTGTTTTGAATACTCTAATGTATAGTGTGACCTTATATTTAACTTTACGGTGATGGATTTTCAGATTGCAAAATACAAGGATCCCCGTGATGCATGTGCTGCAATTGTTGCTGAATCCTATCGTCTCTGGCTACAGTATGAAACTCGTACGGATGACATTACAATCATACTTGTACATATTAACGGGTTAACTGATGTATGGATTTATCTTTTAGCTTTCTTGTGTTACTTTCTTAGAATTTGTTTTATTTGATTACCTGAATAAACTTCATCTTTCACCAGACGGAGTCCACCCATACCGTATTGAAGATGTCTTTACAACCATCACAGCAAGTAGTAGAATTGGTGGGATCTGAATCACCATCCGTCATAAGTTTAAACCCCAATAACCAGCGTTCCAGGCAGGATATATCACGTGCACGGTTGAGAGCTCTTGAAAGTTCTCTGGAAAATGGTCAAGTATGGGTCCCTCCATCTCCGTCACATCGCAAGACATGGGAAGAGCAAGTAAGGTTCACGATTTTTTTCATGTGGAAATTTAGTTTAGTACTTCTTATGGTGTCCTATGCTGACAAATCATACAAATGAAAATTACATGAAGGCACCTATTGAGAGGATACTACATGATCATTTCCTCTTCAGAAAGCTCACTGATTCACAGTGCAATGTTTTACTTGATTGCATGCAACGGGTTGAGGCAAAACCCGGGGATATAGTGGTGCATCAGGTTCTTATCCTTCTATATTCATTACTTCTCTGATGACATTTTGAGGTTGCTTAGAATTGTTATATAATAAGGAGATTGTATAATGCAGGGTGGTGAAGGTGACTGCTTCTATGTAGTTGGGAATGGTGAGTTTGAAGTTCTAGCCATTCAGGTAATCATTTCAAAATACATATATTATGTTAGAAAATGCAAATCAAATAGAGAATTTAAACAAGAATAGAGAAAAACCTAAATCAGGAAAAAATCACCTGGCACAAGTGTGATGATCAAGTATAAATATGTGGAGAAAGGTACAACGTACGAGCTTAGGATTTCACCTTGTTGGGAGCTAGGGATAAAGCGATAAAAGGCAGCAGCAGGCTGCTTTGTTTGGATCCACTTTATATCACATAGCTAGCTGGTGGTTATTAATCATCTGATCGAAAAGTGCTCTCAACCTCATCGTCAGCCACAAGCCAGGCTGCGCCCTGTATATAGCATTAATTTTGGTCTTATCCACTTCGATGCCCCTACTTGAAACTCTGTGTCCAAGTACAGTACCTTCATTAACTATAAAATGGCATTCCTCCCATTTCAAGACAAGATGTTGATCCCGCATCTCTGCAAAACTTTGTTAATTATAGAGGCAATTTATCGAATGAAGTACCATAAACACAAAATAATCCATAAATACTTCCATAAGCTTTTCACAAAAATCAGAAATATAGCAGTCATGCATCTTTGAGAAGTAGCAAGAGCGTCGAGTAGAGTGGGCGCAGTGTAATATGCATGCTGCCTCGGTTGGTAGCTTTTCGATCTTGCAATAACAGAACAAATAACAATTAAATTATGTTAATGCTATGTTGTGCGAGGCTTAGAGCAACAGTACTTGTGCTCTCGAAATTCTAGATATCTTTTTCTGTAATGAAAATGGCTCATCTGTACGCATATGCATACATTTCTTCGCACGCTTTGCTATCCAAACATTTTTCTATATCTATAATTCTATATTTAAATTTCGATCTCAAAAATCACTATATCTGATGTGAAATTTCGGTTCCAAGGTGCTAATTTTCCTTTGGTTAAGGACCAGCATGGATAAACCACCTGTTCTAGTTCAGAGTCAGACCATATTGAATGTGGTCATGTACAAGATAAGACCATCCTAGTGGTTAAATGCATTTTGGAGTTCTCTGTATATGATTCGATACAAAGAGGGAAACTAAAACGTATAGATAGTTATTTGCCTGATATTTATGTGCAGAACTGAACAACAAAGTAATGCCCGGAGTCTTGGTCATTGCACAATCTTGGTCCATATAAGTGGCTTATATTCAGACTTGAATTTAACAATGTAGTTCGACAAACTAAATGAGTTCATACTTTAATCTCTATGATATGATTTTCAAAGATTCAGCTGATGAAAGGTACATAAACAGGAAGAAGATGGGAAGGAAGTGAGCAAGGTTCTGCATCGGTATACTGCTGACAAACAATCTTCCTTTGGAGAGTTAGCACTGATGTGAGTCAGTTTTACTCATATGTGATTTATACTGTATTAGTATGATTATAAGAGAAGTTTTGTTGAAAATACTTGTTAAGACCTGTCATGAGTTAATCAACAAGAGTGGTGTCCCCTAGTGTTACTGTTCAACACATACACTCGTGCGACATGGTCAATAATATTATTCAGCTCTCACTATTTTGTTTTTCGCAAATACACAAAAATTCCGTGTACTGTTCCATTCGAGTACAACGGATTGCAGTGAACCGCCACACCTGAAAAGCTTGACGCGAATACGCAAAATCTCAGCTATACATATTTTCCTTAAAGAAAGAGATGAAGTATCAATATTATCATAGACGGTCAGTGCCAATGGCTATGACCTTCACCTGTAAACTAACATACATAACGTATTATTGTTTTTCTATATCTGAGATGTACCATGCAATGACTTAACCAGACACGATATGAACTCTCCACTGCCCTTCTCGCATGGAGATGATGCAATAAGCCGATCACGTTCAGATGGATATAGGTAGTGCTCACTATTTAGCACATCTAATCACCATCTATTTTTGAAACAAACAGGTATAACAAGCCGCTTCAATCTTCGGTTCGTGCTGTGACTAGTGGAACATTATGGGCTCTAAGGCGGGAGGATTTCCGGGGAATTCTAATGTCAGAGTTTTCAAATATACCATCACTGAAGTTGCTCCGGTCTGTAGAGCTGTTTACAAGATTGACAGTGCTTCAGCTAAGTCAACTTGCCGACTCACTTGTTGAGGTATCCTTTGCAGACGGACAAGTAATAGTAGACAAGGTATACTGAGTGAAAATCGTTTGATTTTGTATTGAAATGGCAGCTTTTAGTGATTCATTGCACCGTATCAAGGCGGCAGCCACAAAGGAGTTCACTCCTGGCCTCTGCATATACAATGCACACAGCCAAAACAAATATTGACACGTTCTTCTACAAACTTATGGGATTTTTGCGTAGTTGTTTACATCTTACTTTTGTGAACCCTTTTTCAGGATGACGAAATCTCTTCTCTATATATTATTCAAAGGGGTCATGTGAGACTTACAGTAGCAGATGATAAGTTAAATTCAGATTTTTGGGATCTTCTTAGGGCTCACACAAAGGAGGTCCAACAGAATCAAGAAAATGGCAATTATGTGGTTGAGATAGATGAGGGAGGACACTTTGGCGAGTGGGCTCTCCTTGGAGAGAGTATCACGTTTACGGCTATCTCAGTTGGTGATGTAATCTGTTCTACAATCGCAAAAGAGAAATTTGATTCAGTTGTCGGGTCTTTGCCTAAACTTCCACAGGCTGATTCCAAGTACTGTACATGTAAAATCTTTTCACAGTTTGCCCATGAGATATTTATCAATCACTGAGCTCATCATGTCACAACATCTATGCAGACTTAAAGGTTCTCTTATTCCAAAGGTGCATCAGCATAGTACAGATGAGGATTTTTCCTTTAGGAGGGTTCAGCTATCTGATTTGGTAGGGGGTTAGTACTTCATTTCCTTTTCTCTGGCATGCCATTTTTTCTATCAGAAGAAATATTGTTGACATTATATGCTGATACATGGTTCTACTTCTACATATGTTCTCAGGAATGGAAAACGTGCATATATGCTGCTGATTGCAGTGAGATCGGTCTTGTCCAAATTAGAGGCTCTGGTATGAAATCAATTCCGCTTGACCGTCCTTTATTGTCAAATATACCAATTTTCTAGCAGCCACACATGTATTTTAGCTAATCTTGTTTTGTTTCTTCGTGCTAACGATCAACCAGACAAGATCAAAAGCTTCAAAAGGTTTTATATCAAGAGGGTAAAAGATCTCCGTAAGGAAGGACAGGTGTTTCAGGAGAAAGACATCATGAAAAGTTTGAGCCGATCAGCTTGTGTGCCAGAAGTTCTATGTACTTGTGCTGATCAATCATACCTTGGAATACTGCTGAATTGTTGCCTTTGTTGCTCACTGGCTTCAATACTTAATACACCACTAAGTGAGCCATCTGCACGATTCTATGCAGCTTCAGTTGTTGTTGCTCTAGAAGAACTTCATCAGGTAAGATTTTGCTTTTCTGTATTGAGGGATTGACATGCAATTTTTTTGAAATATGTTTTGTATTCTGCTCTTATTTACAATATGCATCTAAGTATGTACAATATTTCAGAGGTCTATTCTTTACAGAGGTGTCTCAGCAGATATCCTTATGCTCGACCGATCAGGACATCTGCAGGTGACTATCTGACCTTAAGGCATATGGTGTTAGAACCACCGTTTACCTTTTACAACGAATGTTCATGTTATTAATAAGTACGTTTTGAGGAACATAAAACTAATAAACATGTCTGTGTAGCACTGAAACAATAGCGTACAAATACGTAATCCTTCTTCGACCAGTACAAATATTGATTATTCCATAGCATTTCTAATTTACTAAATTGGCATTTCACATGATAAGAGGGAAGACAGCATCGTTCTTCTAATAATACACATTTATTTATGTGTGACAGATAGTTGACTTCAGGTTTGCGAAGAAGTTGGAAGGTGAAAGGACATACACAATATGTGGCATCGCTGACTCTCTAGCTCCAGAGATCGTTCTTGGCAAGGGGCATGGGTTTACTGCTGACTGGTAAGTGATTATCTACCCCTTTCTTGTTTATGCACGAGATCTGAATTATTAATATCATTACCATAATAAGAACAATTACTATTGTTATTAAGCATGCCACCATTTTCCTTAAACAGAATGTGGAGTGCTGAAATAAGGCAGGTCCAAAATCTGAAGATTAATTGTTATATTGCTTTTCTAATGAAACATCACGAAGAAAAATCTGAAGCAGATAAAAAATTACAAATTCTCTTGAGATAAAAGTGCACATTAATATTTCTTGCACTACATTTTTCACCTGGAAAGGTGTGAGATTGTGATATGTATGCATAAATGCATATATATATATAGTTCTGTAAAGGTTAAGAGATTATTCTCTTGCTTTTCCGTGACCAGGTGGGCGCTTGGAGTATTGATTTATTTCATGCTGCAATCGGATATGCCATTTGGGTCCTGGAGGGAGAGTGAGCTAGAACCTTTCGCTAACATTGCAAAGGGGCGCCTAATTATGCCGTCAACATTCAGTGAGGAAGTTGGTGACCTTATAACCAAGGTTGTACCCCCGCCCAGTGCCTGTATTTTCCATTGTTTACCTATCTTTGACCCTATCTGGTCTATGTTCAACAAGGCAAACTCAATTTTGCGATTTTTCTGGCCAGCTACTTGTGGTAGATGAAAATGCACGCCTTGGAACCACAGGCGCAGATGCAGTGAAGAAACACCCCTGGTTTGATGGTATTGACTGGAAACAAACAGCAGATGGAACTTCAACGGTACCTCAGGAAATCTCTGACCGCATCGACAGCTATGTAGAAACTCTTAAGGAGGATTTAACAGCGTCCTCTTCCACGCCAAGTGAAGACCCCGCTGATCTGACTGCTCCAGAATGGATCCAAGATTGGTAATCTCCCTCCGTAGCCGGCTGAACGCTGCCAGATATGCTCTTTAAGAAAGCTTCTTGGTTTTCGTGAGGCATTTTTCCTATATTATGGGAACTAGATATGGTTAAACCTGGCGGATTTTTTTTGAAAATGATGAATGCTCAAGGTGCGACCATTTCAGTAGCGCCATCGAAACTAGAAAATGGTGTTAGCTCCCCAGACACCATCATTGGATTCATGCGGTACATATGTATAGATCCTTCTTTCATTTGTCTATTGATTTGTAATTTTCATCTTTTGCTATCCATCCATGTGATTCTGTATAAAATTTTGAAGAGAAAAAACAAAATCGACGTGTCGGAAGGTGATTTGCTTGCAACTTGTGGCCCTGCTAGCTCGTTATGGTCAGGGATCACGCAAGCTGCTCTCTGACGGGGCGATCATCACCATTAGTCATGTTGATGTATCTGCATCTCCAGCTGCATCCTAGTCTTCACCAAACGCCTTGTACCTCGTGTGATCGCACGATTTCCCCAATGATTGGGCCCATCCTCGACATCGGCAACTAGAATGTTCGAGGCCTAAACGACCAAGGAAGGAAGGACACTGTCCGTGCTACAATCGGGTTGGCACGCTATCACATTGCCTGCCTCCCAGGAGACGAAGATGAGCGTCATTCAACCCCACGAGCCACCTACTTTGGTGCCAACCATCTAAATACTACTCCCTCCGTTCTAAATTAGTTGACTTTTCATTCATGCACATGTGAATGTACTTATATATGTAATATGTCCAGATACATCCGCATGTGGATAAATGAAAGTCATCTAATTTAGAACGGAGGGAGTACATCCACATGCCAGCTGCAGGCACTAGAGGGGGGATCCTCCTCCCCTGGAATGACTCCCATATCACAATCAACGACGCCATCAGCATCTGCTCAATCCGTTGTACTTCTAGTTCTACAACTAGATTATCCCTCTCTATGGGAAGCTTTTAGATGTTCTCCTTTGAAAGCCCGTAGCAGTTTAATTTCAGTGTGTTAAATCTTAACTCATTTCTGTCCATTCCAATACAGTTTAATCATTTGTTGAGAACATATGATATGTAGTTTCGGAGTCTGATAAAGAAATCTAAAAGCTGAGGTTATGTTTGTCTAGCGAAGAAACCATGACATGTTTAAAGGATCTCGAAGTCTGCCGCTGCTTGTACATACTAGGACGGGTCCACGTTGAAACTGATGCTATGTAGCATGATGATAGTAAGTTTGGAGCAACGGGCAAGGCTGCGCCAAATTCTCTGGCCGTCGACTGGAGATGATGAGCAGTGAACTCAAACACAAGATTACAGAGCAAGCTTATTCTTAATGACCTGGTTCAAGCTAATCGTACAGAACAAGGGTTACAATGGCATATCATTGTAAATCACCAATCCAAACTGAGTTATCAAATGTCCCCTGTCAATATAGCATGTTCCCAGAAATGAGAAGGAGAAAAATGGAAATCCCCTCAAACCTGAACTAGTCAATGAACACCTGAAAGACAAGTTTTCAAATGTAGGGAATTCTTCCGCGATACGATGGTACATTTATGGAAGAACAATTTTATGCTATTTAAGCACACTTCTGACTGGATCACGAAGCCTGGGGCTTCTCCTCGGCTTTCTTTGGCTGCAAAGGAAAAACAGATTTTCCTTAAGGATTCACCAAAGGAACACAAAGTAGTATGAAAGTAATAAGCAGGCCCTGTCCATTGAATCGAAAATTCAAAGCATGCAATCCAAATTACCCACAACAAGGATATAATGAATAGTGAAGATCACTCCTATAAACAAACCAGTTGGTTGTGATGGTCCGTCCATCTAGAGGTCGTACCAAATCTCCAATTTGCTACCTTCCGGTAAGATAAAGATGGGATTGCTCAGCACCTACTTAAATCTGTTTAGCAAAAACACTCTGATCTGCCCTGAATGATGCGGATACGACGACAAACACCCCAATTAAATAAAGTAATTAGTCCTCCAAATATTTAGTATGATTTTCTTAATCCATAGCAACACACGGCTTACTTGATAGTACCATACAGAAAATTGTTTCTGACAGTAATGGAAAACACCTGTGTATAAAGAAAATAAATCTACCATGCATGTCCAGTGTATCACTGAGATAACACTTGCCCTTTGAAACCCATAACCTCTTACGAATAATGTGATTGCATATAAATACCACGAAAAATAAATCTCGTGCTACTGGGATGTATCAAGGTCTCACGGGCAATATAGGGTCATAAACATGCAGTTAGAAAATAAATGATGTCGACAAACTATTGGAGTGTGTAATGTGCAGGTGATTATTTGAGTAGCCCATTGGAAATCTTGTGCCCAAGAGAAACGTATGGCTGTGTCTGGTTTGGTTTTACATGTCAGGTAATAATACAAGCGGGCAATTAGAAAATATGTATTATCCAGATGTCCAGGAACTATTGGTGTGTACAATGTGCAGTTGATTATTTTAGTATTTCAGTGGAAAACTTGTGCCCAAGAGAACCATATGGAAGTTCGATCCAATAATTAGTAAACTTCTTTCTCTAAGGATATATAGCCACACAAGTACATGTTACATATTACACTGTCTTCTTTTAGTAATGTCAAATTTTAAAGTAATTTTAAAAATTATCTTCGATATAAATGTTACTCCACTGATCCGGAATAATTGTCAGAAGCTGTATACTAATTTTGTACTAGCCCAGTACACATTCCGCGACACTTAAAGTGAACCGGAAGTAGTATTAAGTTATGACACGTGATACCATGCATCATCTTAGCAAATTTAAAGTTCAAAATATGTTCACTCATTGGCTTTACTTCCACAGATTGAAAATTCTTCAGAACTAGATTTTATCTGCATGAAGGAATACAAAGTACTCTATGTTATCTAAATTTGTTCATAAAAAGGTACAGAGCATATTCGGAAGGTTGGATAAGGAGGCCTGGCCACTCAAGATGCTTATTCAATTTTTTTCACACAATAGGCAGCATGAGCCAAGGTAGTCTGCCCGAACAAAAATAGTTAAGGGCTAGGGGTAATAGGCTAAGCATTTATTTCCTACCAGGACGCAGGCACGCATTTATGTTAGTGAAACATCAGTGAGTCTAGACAAATCATGGAAGGATGAACAATGGACTAGAAATTAAACCGGCTATTTTTCTTCCAATTTGATAGATTGTGGATGAACAATGGACTAGAAATTAAACCGACAGTAGCAATATAATCGATTGAAGCATCAAGCAAACACAGACAAATCTCCATCAGGTGATATATGTGAAACATGTTATACCATTATTAATATACAAAAATTGAAAATCATGCATATCTTTACCTAATAATACAGGCATTAAGGCTTCCTTGGTTTCGTACGTTGCTTTCGTTTGTTTCGTACGTCGTATGCGATCGATCGTGCCAAGTATAACAAGCCAAAGCCCAAACCGTGTCGCGTCGTACGTCAACCAAACAACTTCGTGCGCATCCCGTGCTCTTGTCCCGAACTTCCCGATCGAATTTCTACTTCACGACCAAAGGAGTACCTTGGCGGCGCTCTGGAAGTTCTGAACTGCCGATGCGAGGTACTACCCGACTTAAATCAGGCCCATGTGATCCGATGGTGGTGAACACAAGACGTGGATGTTCTCTGTCAGCCCTCGAGATCATGGAGGTAGCAAGATGCAAGCACAAGACACCGAATAGCAGATTGGCTAATTATTAGAGGAAGGTCAGATCATGATCTAGAAGCCCTCAAACCTAATCAATCTTCAGCGATGGGCACAACAGAAAGAAAATCGCAAAATAATACAGCAGAAGAGAAACTCATATCTGACGTGAGTTTCAACCAAATAATTCCTTCGATTGCATTCAGCCATTAATTATGTACATCCATTCTTCATCTATGGGACAGATTCAGAGAAACATCCATGAAGGCTGCTCGTTTTTTCCTATTTGATGATTGACTGATAGTAGCAGATTTACTTTACGGGATAAAATTGGTCAACAAGGTCATCAACAATGACCCTTTCATGGAGACACTTGCATGCTAAAGGGTTTAACTACATATTCTATTCTCCTAAGATGCAAAGCATGAGAGTGAGACATTCTGACATGGGCGACCGGCAAACAAAAGAGGGTTAAGGAGTGGGCAACGTCGAGCAACTCGCTCGGTAAACCGCGAGGTCGACTATCATGCATCTCATCTGACAACCTACAACACGTACAATAGGAAGCAAATGATCTGTGGAAAAAATTATCCCGTTGCAACGCACGGGCACATGTGCTAGTTGTGGATAATAGCATAACACTCTGTTTGATGACGCGAAGAATTGACAAAAAGGTTCCATAACCAGGCGAGACACATAATAGTACAAGATAATCATGAATGAGCGGTAATATAGACAAATATCTGCAAATTCTAATGTCTGGACGATAGATTTCAGTGCAAGGCAGTAAGATACGCCCACACACACAAGGTGTTCGACAGAAAGTGAAGTGGACCAAATAAAGTAGTAGAAGATGCACCTTGATACCGGGGAATGACATGCCGAGCTCCTCCTCGGGGATGACGACGGGCCACTTCTCCCCGGCCTCACGGAAGAGCTGCTCGGTCTCGAGGAGGCGGCCGCGGGAGAGGATCTGGTCGCGCATGCCCTGCGCGGTGGCGCCGTCGGCGGCGACGAAGACCTCCTCGGAACCGTTGAGGTAGGTGACGAGGACGCGCGGGGGCGGGTGGGACTTGGGGTCCTCGCCTGCTGGCGGAGTGGGCAGGCGCCGCAGCTCGACGGAGCAGGTGGGGTTGGAGTCCTTGGCCTTGCGGCCGTTGCACTGCGCGAGGAGCTCCACCGCCGCCGCCTTGCGCGGGTCTAGCGGGTTGTACTCCACCACCACCTTGGACAGGAACTTGAGCATCTCCCCTCACTCGGTGGTGGCGCGCGACGGCGAGCGTCAATGGAGAGGAGGCGGCGGCGTACCCCTTTCCCTGCGGGGCAGATCACGGCGTACCCTTCGGTGGCAAAATGTTGCAACGTGGGCTTTGCAGCTACACCTGCAAGGCCCACACATCTCAACATGTGAGAGCATCTCCAGTCGGAGCCCCCATATTCGGCCCCAAACTGTCCGCGGACACGACCGTCCCTAAAAACATGCTACTACAACCACATACCTCAAATGTAGATACCAAATTACTACAAAAGCATGTAACGTGCACATATTGCTACCCTACGTGCACTTGCTGCCACCGGATAGCTACCCTATTCTACTCGTCATCGGATAGGACGATGACCGTTGCCGCTGCGCCGGTGCCGGAGCCGGAGGCGCCATGTGCCGCAGCGGGTGGAGGAGCCGGAGAAGACCCATGCTGGTCGGAGTCGGAGAAGAACGAGACAGATCCGGACGGTTCTGGCTCGTAGCGGCGGCCTTCACGAATCGCCGCCTCCGCTTTGATCTGCTTCTCGACGAACCCGAGCCTGTTCGTCATCTGACCGATGAGGATGCGGTCCACGGCTGTGGAGGAGAAGAGAGCGGCGGCGGATGCGGATGTGAGTGTGGAGGTAGGGTTTGCTCCGGCACCTCCACTTATAGTCGGAGTGGCCGGTACGCCATGAATGTCGGCCGGTGCGCCATGAATGCCGACGCCGGTCAATCTATCCAAACCGCATGGCCGGGCGGTCAAGCATGGGTCCGCCCTGTCAGCGACCACGGGGCGGACGCGTCCGGGCGGCCCCAAACCCGCCGTACATATGCGCTGGGTTTGGGGTGTGCCGGACCGCCCGGTCGTTTGGGATGGTTATGGGGGCCTCTGTTGGGTGGCGGTTTTCGGTCCAAAAGCTGTCCGGGCGGACCACCCGGGCGTTTGGGCGGCCTTTGGGGGCCTCGGTTGGAGATTCTCTAAGCTAGCCATCTTACTTAACTCCAGCTTGCCGGCGGCGCGAGCGAGCCAGATATTGACCCGGGCGGGCCCATCTCGGCCCGTTTTCGGTGCGTCCATGGAGTCTGGCTGGCGCGAGGTGGTGCTGGCGGGCTGGTTTGGCTCACGGCCGTGTGGGAGGAAGTGCGTTGAAGGGGAATGTGACGCCCCAAAATCGGTACTATGTAGATTTTAGCGATCCCGCCAAAATCCGCATAATAACGATTTTAGGTCGCCCACCAAACATAACGTGCACGCCGAAACATGCGCGTTATGTGGGTGGAATTGTGATAACATTACAACAGTTCACGAAAAGAATCCACAACAACAACAGAAGGAGATATATATACAAGAACGACTCAAACGAGTCACGAAACAACTGATACATTACAAAGATCCAAATCACAGCGAAAGCAAAATAGCGTCCGACTACGGACAAGATACAAATTGGACTAAGAGTCCTGAAGATAACCATGGCGTCCATATCCCTGCCCAGGCCGAGCCGGAGGGATACCCAAGCTAACGTCGTCAGACTTCAAACCTGTTGACTGCACGAAAGAGTACAGCCCAAAGATGGGTCAGGCACAACCGCCTGGCAAGCAATGCTCAAAAGATACCAACACAAAGACTACCAAAAGTAAGGGAAGGTGGACTGAGCGGCAGCAGCACTAAACAACCTATAGAGACACTCTACAACTTCCGTCTATTGGAGAGGGATAAGAGAGCGCGACCATACCAACTAGATTCTAACACCAAGCATAACACTTCCCAGATTCACCCCCTCAACCAAGTATGAGGAAGCAATCGAGGGAAACTCACACAGTTGTCAAATTTTAGTTACATCTTATTGTGAAAGTAAGTCTAACTTACTAGTCAAGTTAATTAGAATCATTAGGTGTAAGTTGTTTATGATCTTGTTAGCCAGCATCCGATCCAAGTTGTCCATAACCGCGGACTCGGCTTCTCGAAAAGATTTAACCCTGCAGGGGTGCACTACTGTTAAGCCACACGCACGTTCAACCCTTAATGCCCATGAGTAACACACTTCCGTCGGTGTGTCGGCAGGATGTCGCGACAAGACGTTTTCCCTTCACTACCAACAAGTCCAGGGAGCCACCCATCTGAGTTGTTACCCGCGTCCAGAGTCCGGCCGATACCTCCGTAGCGGACTCAATCGTTTGCGCCTACGCACTAGGTGGAACAAGCCACAGTAGGAATGTCCACTTCGTGTCGTACCGCACCTATATGTCCCCCCATATCATCGAACCTCTCATCATCAGTCAAGTCTCATGCACATGCATATGAGCAAATGGAAAGCCCGAACTAGTTGCAGCTCCTGGACAAGTTGGTAGATCCGGTACTAAGTCGAGGGGGTTCCCATGGCCCCACATGTGGATAGTGCGCTCGTACTTGGATAAGAGGACAAGAACTGAGTTCCTAGGGCGGCACTAGCAGAACAAAACACCAACGCATTGGCCTTCCACCGGGTGCCTTATCATTTAGTTATCCCACAAACATTATCATTATTTTAAGTAAAGTGAACCAACTATCATACTAAGCAGGTGATACAAAAGAAAGACCGACTCGCAACAACAAACCTAAGCATGCAGCTACGACTCGCAAGGCCAACAGGTAAACAAGCAACAAGTTAATAGGATGTGGGGATAAGGCTGTATGAGGCTGCATGGTAAACATGTATATAGGATCGAGACACAAGCATCGTAACATAAGGATAGCAATAGATCAACGGCAGGAATGGAAGCAATGTAATGGTAGCAAGTGAGCAAAGCTTGCCTGGACACACGGTAGAGGAAGCAGAACTGTCGTTACTCACATCATCTCAACGTCCTATCCGCGAAGAAGCAACAAACACTGGAAAGCGCAAAAGATGCATCTTACAACTACGGCAAAAGATCCAGCATGTTCAGGATATGATGCATGACATGGCAAGATGCAACTTAAGCCAAATTAAGCGGAACCGGGATTCCGACAATTAATATTAAGGTTCAAGTTATTTATCTAACCACAAATTAAATGTTGATTACATGTGAGACAAGGCATGGGTGAGCTACACAAATTAAATGGAATAGGGCAATAATTAATTAAATACCCTACACATTCCATATTAATTATTTAGGTGATAATGCAAAACACAACTAAGTAACAAGCTAGATGATGCAAACATGAGCATGGATGACATATTAATATTCTTGCATTTTTCTGATAAAAATAGATATATAACTTGTATTATTTGGATTTATATAACAAAAGATATGAAATAAACAAGATTTGCAATTATAAAAAAAAGAATAGACAGAGACAGAAAAGGGAGATGGGCCGGATTTGAGCTGCGGGTAGCTATCTGTTGCTCCCAGGCGATGGACAAAGAAGGAACTTGGGCTGAGGCTGCCGAACAAAAAAAAAAGAGAAAAGGGGATGGATTTTGCTGAACCAGGGACTCGAACTCTGGTCTGCAGAGACAGGAAACGAGCACGCAGCCACTGGGCTACAGCTCGGCTTGTGCTTTGATCCAGCAGCGAAGCAAGATGAACCGAACAGGCGACGCTAACTGAACTTTGACACAAAAGTTCACACTTTCAGAGACAGAGGCAACGAACTCCGGGACGGCTCCGGTGTCGACGACCAGAAGCAGGCGATGCTGGGAAGACTCCGGGGTGCGGGTGAGGTGCTGGATGGTGGCAGAGAAACGAGTCCTCGCTGGAGTGTGCACGGAGGCGAAACAGAGGACCAAAAGGGAGGCGCTTGGAGCTCCCTGCTACAGCGTCCATGGCGGCCAGAAGGAGATCAGATGCTCGCGACGCAACGGCATGAATTCGAGATGGAGGACAAGGGGAAACGGAAGAGGAGCTCACAGGGAGGGCGCCGGTGTAGTCGTTCAGGCTCGACGGAGACGGATGCGTTCGATTTCCACCGGAGAAGGAGTTCGGCCGGGGATGAAGAAGAGGATGCCGTTGGCGATGTAGTCGTTCTCGCTCCAATTCCTTCCGCCAAGACGAAGCAGACGAAGCAGCGGATCTTCTCGTCGCGGAAGCAGCAGGCGAGGTGGTCGGAGGCGGTGGCGAGCTTGAGCGCAAGCTCCGGCCATGGAGGGCTCGAGGGGAGGTGGAGAACAAGAAAGGGGAGGAGAGGAAGATGGCGGCGGCTGGGAGGAGGGAGGAGCTAGGGTTAGGGCTAGAGGGCGCCTCGCTGGTTTTATGGAGGAGGAAAAGGAGGGGAGCAGGTGGGGGTGGTGCGGCGGTGGTGGCTCACGCCATGTGCGTGTGCGTCTCGCGTGACTGTACGGAAGGAAGAAGAACAGGGCTGGACCTCCTGGTGGGTTGCTTCGGCTTAGGTGGAGGAGGAGATGGGCCAGATTGTGCTCTCCCGGCCCATATAAGTATTCCAGGAATTTCTCCAATTCCAGGAAAAAAAAGAGAGAGGGAACAAGAGAGGAAAAAGATAGGGAATAGAAAAGAGGGAAAAGAAATTAGGGAAGAGAGGGAAAAGAGAGGCAAGACTTTTAGAAAATAATTTACAAAACTTTAATTTTGATTTGAAATAGTTTTGCAATTATTTCCAAATACTATTTTGTGTTTATTAAAATAGAAAGAGAGGGAGAAGGATTTATTATTTGCAAAAACTAAAATAGGGTTTGCCAAAATAATATTTTTATTTCTTTAGCAAAACATGCAAGGTGATAACAAGATGCATGATGACATGATGATGCAAAAAGAAAAACAAACAAAACTAATTGGGGAAAACCCGGGTCATTACAGACGACACCACTAACAAGGGATCGCGCCCCCGCGATCCACCCCAAGCAACAGGAAGAGAGGGATAAACTATCGATCTTCGTGCTCCATGTTGATCTTCTCGACACCACTAACAAGAGATTGTAACTCCATCTTCAACTTCTCGACACCACTAACAAGGGGTTGTTGCTCATGTCGAGGAGACTTCGAAAGATCGAACCTACTAGGTTAAAAGGCAAGAGATCGTCCACCCACGTGGATCCTAAACTTTGAAAGATGGTAAGAGAGGAGACTCCAAAACAAATAAGGTAAGAGGAGAAATAGAAAAAGGTAAGGAATAAACAAGAATCCTATTGAGATCTTTCCAAAATAGTTTAAGCCAAAATAGTTTCGACACACTAAAGACAACGACCGTTAGCGAGGTTATCCTACAGGCTTTGCGGACCCGCTGCTTCGATAACCATTTGTATCGAAACAACCTGGGTTTCGGAAACCTGAGCTCTGATACCACTTTGTGACGCCCCAAAATCGGTACTATGTAGATTTAGCGATCCCGCCAAAATCCGCATAATAACGATTTTAGGTCGCCCACCAGACATAACGTGCACGCCGAAACATGCGCGTTATGTGGGTGGAATTGTGATAACATTACAACAGTTCACGAAAAGAATCCACAACAACAACAGAAGGAGATATATATACAAGAACGACTCAAACGAGTCACGAAACAACTGATACATTACAAAGATCCAAATCACAGCGAAAGCAAAATAGCGTCCGACTACGGACAAGATACAAATTGGACTAAGAGTCCTGAAGATAACCATGGCGTCCATATCCCTGCCCAGGCCGAGCCGGAGGGATACCCAAGCTAACGTCGTCAGACTTCAAACCTGTTGACTGCACAAAAGAGTACAGCCCAAAGATGGGTCAGGCACAACCGCCTGGCAAGCAATGCTCAAAAGATACCAACACAAAGACTACCAAAAGTAAGGGAAGGTGGACTGAGCGGCAGCAGCACTAAACAACCTATAGAGACACTCTACAACTTCCGTCTATTGGAGAGGGATAAGAGAGCGCGACCAACCAACTAGATTCTAACACCAACATAACACTTCCCAGATTCACCCCCTCAACCAAGTATGAGGAAGCAATCGAGGGAAACTCACACAGTTGTCAAATTTTAGTTACATCTTATTGTGAAAGTAAGTCTAACTTACTAGTCAAGTTAATTAGAATCATTAGGTGTAAGTTGTTTATGATCTTGTTAGCCAGCATCCGATCCAAGTTGTCCATAACCGCGGACTCGGCTTCTCGAAAAGATTTAACCCTGCAGGGGTGCACTACTGTTAAGCCACACGCACGTTCAACCCTTAATGCCCATGAGTAACACACTTCCGTCGGTGTGTCGGCAGGATGTCGCGACAAGACGTTTTCCCTTCACTACCAACAAGTCCAGGGAGCCACCCATCTGAGTTGTTACCCGCGTCCAGAGTCCGGCCGATACCTCCGTAGCGGACTCAATCGTTTGCGCCTACGCACTAGGTGGAACAAGCCACAGTAGGAATGTCCACTTCGTGTCGTACCGCACCTATATGTCCCCCCATATCATCGAACCTCTCATCATCAGTCAAGTCTCATGCACATGCATATGAGCAAATGGAAAGCCCGAACTAGTTGCAGCTCCTGGACAAGTTGGTAGATCCGGTACTAAGTCGAGGGGGTTCCCATGGCCCCACATGTGGATAGTGCGCTCGTACTTGGATAAGAGGACAAGAACTGAGTTCCTAGGGCGGCACTTAGCAGAACAAAACACCAACGCATTGGCCTTCCACCGGGTGCCTTATCATTTAGTTATTTCCCACAAACATTATCATCATTTTAAGTAAAGTGAACCAACCTATATACTAAGCAGGTGATACAAAAGAAAGACCGACTCGCAACAACAAACCTAAGCATGCAGCTACGACTCGCAAGGCCAACAGGTAAACAAGCAACAAGTTAATAGGATGTGGGGATAAGGCTGTATGAGGCTGCATGGTAAACATGTATATAGGATCGAGACACAAGCATCGTAACATAAGGATAGCAATAGATCAACGGCAGGAATGGAAGACAATGTAATGGTAGCAAGTGAGCAAAGCTTGCCTGGACACACGGTAGAGGAAGCAGAACCTGTCGTTACTCACATCATCTCAACGTCCTATCCGCGAAGAAGCAACAAACACTGGAAAGCGCAAAAGATGCATCTTACAACTACGGCAAAAGATCCAGCATGTTCAGGATATGATGCATGACATGGCAAGATGCAACTTAAGCCAAATTAAGCGGAACCGGGATTCCGACAATTAATATTAAGGTTCAAGTTATTTATCTAACCACAAATTAAATGTTGATTAGCATGTGAGACAAGGCATGGGTGAGCTACACAAATTAAATGGAATAGGGCAATAATTAATTAAATACCCTACACATTCCATATTAATTATTTTAGGTGATAATGCAAAACACAACTAAGTAACAAGCTAGATGATGCAAACATGAGCATGGATGACATATTAATATTCCTTGCATTTTTCTGATAAAAATAGATATATAACTTGTATTATTTGGATTTATATAACAAAAGATATGAAATAAACAAGATTTGCAATTATAAAAAAAAGAATAGACAGAGACAGAAAAGGGAGATGGGCCGGATTTGAGCTGCGGGTAGCTATCTGTTGCTCCCAGGCGATGGACAAAGAAGGAACTTGGGCTGAGGCTGCCGAACAAAAAAAAAAGAGAAAAGGGGATGGATTTTGCTGAACCAGGGACTCGAACTCTGGTCTGCAGAGACAGGAAACGAGCACGCAGCCACTGGGCTACAGCTCGGCTTGTGCTTTGATCCAGCAGCGAAGCAAGATGAACCGAACAGGCGACGCTAACTGAACTTTGACACAAAAGTTCACACTTTCAGAGACAGAGGCAACGAACTCCGGGACGGCTCCGGTGTCGACGACCAGAAGCAGGCGATGCTGGGAAGACTCCGGGGTGCGGGTGAGGTGCTGGATGGTGGCAGAGAAACGAGTCCTCGCTGGAGTGTGCACGGAGGCGAAACAGAGGACCAAAAGGGAGGCGCTTGGAGCTCCCTGCTACAGCGTCCATGGCGGCCAGAAGGAGATCAGATGCTCGCGACGCAACGGCATGAATTCGAGATGGAGGACAAGGGGAAACGGAAGAGGAGCTCACAGGGAGGGCGCCGGTGTAGTCGTTCAGGCTCGACGGAGACGGATGCGTTCGATTTCCACCGGAGAAGGAGTTCGGCCGGGGATGAAGAAGAGGATGCCGTTGGCGATGTAGTCGTTCTCGCTCCAATTCCTTCCGCCAAGACGAAGCAGACGAAGCAGCGGATCTTCTCGTCGCGGAAGCAGCAGGCGAGGTGGTCGGAGGCGGTGGCGAGCTTGAGCGCAAGCTCCGGCCATGGAGGGCTCGAGGGGAGGTGGAGAACAAGAAAGGGGAGGAGAGGAAGATGGCGGCGGCTGGGAGGAGGGAGGAGCTAGGGTTAGGGCTAGAGGGCGCCTCGCTGGTTTTATGGAGGAGGAAAAGGAGGGGAGCAGGTGGGGGTGGTGCGGCGGTGGTGGCTCACGCCATGTGCGTGTGCGTCTCGCGTGACTGTACGGAAGGAAGAAGAACAGGGCTGGACCTCCTGGTGGGTTGCTTCGGCTTAGGTGGAGGAGGAGATGGGCCAGATTGTGCTCTCCCGGCCCATATAAGTATTCCAGGAATTTCTCCAATTCCAGGAAAAAAAAGAGAGAGGGAACAAGAGAGGAAAAAGATAGGGAATAGAAAAGAGGGAAAAGAAATTAGGGAAGAGAGGGAAAAGAGAGGCAAGACTTTTAGAAAATAATTTACAAAACTTTAATTTTGATTTGAAATAGTTTGCAATTATTTCCAAATACTATTTTGTGTTTATTAAAATAGAAAGAGAGGGAGAAGGATTTATTATTTGCAAAAACTAAAATAGGGTTTGCCAAAATAATATTTTTATTTCTTTAGCAAAACATGCAAGGTGATAACAAGATGCATGATGACATGATGATGCGAAAAAGAAAAACAAACAAAATCTAATTGGGGAAAACTCCCGGGTCATTACAGGGAAGAGGCACGACGGGAGACGAATGGCGCCTTTGGTGTTGCATCCTCCCGCCCAAAGCAGAGAATGGAATGAAGAAGCAGCAGCACGTCGGGATGGCTGGTAAGGTTTGGTAGACTGTGGAGGCGGGTGGCATCAAGGTTTGCCGTGGAGCCAGGAGCAGCGGATTGGCATGTTGCGCGACCAAGTGTCGCGGTTCCACGCGTGGTGTGGCTAGCCGGTTTGCGGGTTTGGACGTGTAGTTGCCGGTGAAAGCCGCACTCTGGCTGCGGCTGGAGTTGTCGTTGGCGGCGCCTTCGGGCGTCGCTCCCTCATTGGAGGCTTTAACAAGCAATTTACACCCCCTTCTCGACACGCTCCAGGGGAAACCCGAGATCTGGACACCGGGATCGGATGATGGCGGTGCTCAGCAATGCTCGGTGCCGCATTTTCTCTTGGGAGCATCGGTTTTGGAGGTGGAGCCGACCAGAGGGACCTGTGGTTTGTGAGGTGTGGTGCAATGGTGGGCCGCAGAGTACCCTTCGCATGCAAGGAGCGGCAGATGAGCAGCTTTGGTATTTGCTCTCGTGTCGGAGAGGCACTTGCCCTCTTCCTCTTCCGGGCATGTAGTTCTCCTCTGGCATCGACGAGGTTTGGCGAAAGAGCTCATGGTGGATCAGCTTGACGCGACGGTTTTCGGTGCGCACTTTGGTAGCAGAGGCTTGAGTGCCGGGCTGTGGGTGTTGTGTGTTCCGCCTACTCGCGATCTTGTATGCTTTGTAGTGCTAGGTGTAGATTTTGCCTTTCTACAGGTTTTCGACCGGATTTCCTCAATAATCCGAGCAGTTCGGGTCTTTGTACCATCTTCTTTCTAATCAATGAATTTGGCAGTTCTCCTGCCAACATTTTAAAAAAAACTTTTAGCCAACTAATTGTCCACATCATCTCACTAACATTTATTACTTATTGTCTATCTCTACATGCAAGTATCCACATCATCATTTTTTAGCCATCAAATTGTCCACGTTATGCTTTTTTTGATGTTCCATTAATAAGATAACACCATCCTGCTATGTAATTACAGGATTAAATCATGTAGGTGGAACACTGGATAGTTTCGCCAACGAGTTAAAAACAATTCCAATTAATTAGGAAAGTGACGCTTCGTTCCGCAGCCCACGAGAAAAGTCAGCGCTAGAGTTCGTGTCTCCCGTCGGCCGCCGCTGACCTGCCTCGTCCCTGTGGCCTTAAGGCTATGGTGGCGTGGTGGATCCCCGTGCTTGCTGGCGGGAGGGCTTCGTTTTCCGATGGTTTTATGTGTTTGGCTAGTATTTGTGTACTACTCAAGAAGACGAGGCAGCGGCGGCTTCTTGAAGATGGAATAACGTCCTTCCGCCTCGCCCCCGTTCCGGCGGTGCGTCCAACGTCATCGGAGGGCGTGTAGAGGTCCATCTCTGGTGGATCTCCTGGGATTCGGTCGGTGGTTGTCTTCGGTTGATCCGATTCGATCAAAGTCTTTGTTCGTCTGTGTTCATGTGTTTATAGGTTGGATCATTGTGATCTACGCTTTTCTTCATTGGCGACAGTTACAGTTTTGGTGTGCTAGTCCCATGGGACTTTAGCATGATAACTTCCCGACTGTCTCATACTACAAGTTTTGCCTGGCTCTAGGGATGGATGGGCGATGACAGTGGCGCGCCTTCGGCTCGCTCCAGTGATTTTAGTCGTCGCTAGGTGGTATGCGAATCTGGACATAATTTTTGTTACTTCTGATATTCTCTGTACTATCTTGACTGTTGATTGATGAATAGATCAGAAGTTTTCTCGCAAAAAAAAAACAATTCCAATTATTTTTAATGATGGAAATTATATAACTATTATTTGAGATTATGTGTTCTTCTATATGTAATCATTTAAAAGTTTTTTATAAACATTATGCAACAACATGCATGGTATTTTCATGCAAGCTATTCACATCATCCTTTTTTTAACCCATTGCTTTGAACTTATCTATATCACACCACTGAACCATAACGACCTTTAAGATGTAACAAAATTTAGCCTCTCGACTGCTATGATCAATTAAAATCTTGCTTATTTATATATATAATTTCAAGTATTAAACATTTTATTAGATTTTTTAAAGAGATACCCGCTGCAACGCGCAGAGTATCGTTCTACTTTACCACGAAATAAATACAGAGCATCTGCCCTGTTTAAGAAAAACATATTTGTGAAGTAAAAAAAAAAAAAATGCAAGCAAACATCAACAAATTCTATATACGTACACAAAGTTTCACGAAAAAAGACATTTTTTAGCCTATGTAACATAGACCAAAAAAGTGTCTTTTAAGGTACAGAGGAAACGGGAACATACGCTGGTTTTTTAAAATTAAATTTGGTTCATGTATTAGGTAAAGAGAACAACGTCTACAACTAGATGATGGGTTAACTGAATATGCAGAAAGTAAAAAAATATCCTAAAGAAGGGGGGAATATACAACCAATATCAGAAGCCTCAAAATCTTGCCAAAGCTGTAGCCAAAATAGTCTATATTGCGCCACAATAACTCTCGTTGGGGATGGACAACACGAAAAGTTCATGCACTCAAATACCTACAAGGACCCGTATGATATTTGAATCGCCACAATAGTAGACCGCCATGTATGACCGAGATTGTCAATCACGCCCGGCCTACGATAGCATCGTCGACCAAGTTGATGATCTTGCTCGCAAAGGCTCAAAAGAAGGGGTTGTTGAAGACGACACAATCGCTGACGATACGCATGGAGCCAGCGAACAAACAACAACAATAACAAACTCTCATCTTCCATGAATACCAACGGGAACGAAGACTCACATGCTCCTTGACAACGCTAAACCAAGCATTAGCGTGTCGGGGTTGAAGTCATAGGACTTTTATTCGACACCGTCATCATTGTTGGGCGACGTTGTCGTGACCCGTGACACCAAAACAAAACTCTGCATCGGATGAGAGTATGATATAATCTCCCCTGTGACCCACGACACTGGAATGGTGGTTAAAGGCGGAGGAAGCTGACACTGACGGCTAGGGTTTTTTTTGGGTGGGGGGGGGGGGGGGATGTATGTTGCCAAAATGATACTAACACATATGACACCCTAGTTCTCAGACCAATTACGTAATGAGGACACATTTTTTAGGTATGACATGTAGGTGTATGTCTATATGCTGCAAACATATATATCTTATAAAGTAAAACTCCACTAACATGTATTAATGATAGTCTATCTCAGCATGTAAGGCATCCACATCAACCATTATTTTAACCATCCAATTTTCCATGTCATTATCACTGGCATTTATTAATAATACTTTATATTTACATGTAAATTATCAACATCACCCATTCTTTTTCCATCTAATTGTCGATGTCACCATTTCTTAGTCAACCGATTGATGAGATCACATAATCTTGTTTAGGCTATTACATAACTAAATCATGTGCAACTGGTACTTTAAACAATTAACTTTGTACTTAATGAGCCAATAAAATGAATTTATGTCAATTCTTTTCAATTATGAAAATCATGTAACTATCAGTCGAGGTTACATGTTCTTATATATGTATCTGCTCAAGATATTTTGTAAAATGTGTGGTAACATGTATGACATACCTTCATGTAAATTATTCATATTATTAGTTTCTCCATCTATTGATTCCATCTTATTGTTGGCGTTAACTAATTTGTATGCACGCCATTCAAGTACATTCCTTAATCTTAACGACATTTAGTTGGTCAAATACACTACCATTTTACATCGACTAAATTTGGCCTCCGACAATTGTGAAAAATCATATCTTGCATATTAGTGCAAAAAAACTTCATGATCTATGTGTTTTATACCCTTACATTCATACAATATAGTTCTTAAAGTGATTGCCACTGAAACGCACGGGGTATCCTTCTAGTGATCTTATAAAATTCACCCACCCACTATTGTTGTGATGCATGCAACCTGCTTGAGTTTCTCCTCTCTCTCCTAGGTGATGCAACTAAGACACTAATAATGCAATCATGACATCATCAAATGTCCCTTTGATTTGAGTTCTCTTTCTTAACTTTTATCTCTTCAACTGCTCACCCCTTGACGTTCTCTTTTTACCGGTTGTTTAATCACGAATAACTATATCTCATGTTGACATATTTTGACATCTCTTCTCCATTGGTAATTGGCATATTGTTGTCATATATTTGTCAGATTACACATTACTTAATTGTCATATTAAAATAACTTGGTTGACCGTTTTCTGTGTGTCATTTTACACCGATGCAATCCTGCATGACATTGCTATTTGTGGAATGATGCAATCTGTTAATTGTTTGAAACATTGCAAGAACCGCTCTCTGACTGTGCATATCATTAATATGCATCATTATCGTGGTGACAGTTTGTTGTTAATCTAACAACCGTGTTACCATAGTCTGGCAGCTGGTGCATCAAAAAAATATCGTTAAAACATACCAACATGCGATCTAGCTTTGAATCTATCATCGAGACGAACTCACGGTCTAAATGGGCCGCTAATTGTATCAACGGTTTAGGACATAAAATATTTGAATTGTTGGATTTAGAAATTTGTAATGATGTTAATATGAGGTGGCAGATTTCTTCATGCATGCATCTCCTCTCTCTCTATAGGGGAAACCATATAGAAAAATCCGCAGCATTGGAACACAATGACCCATGCCTCTGCGAGCCACATCAACTTGAAGACCGACTCGATAGTCAACACCAGGAGGCCTTGGCTTAGTAGGGCACCCAAGATTAACCCGAGCTATTTGGGGCCCGACTGGGTGACCCAAGGCTACACCTTGGGAAAGGCGGGTCACGGACTAGTGAAGCCGGCCGAGGTGAACCAGCGATTGTGTCAGCTGGTGCAATTGGACCAGGTGAACCATCACGCGCTACCCCGCCCCTATAAGGTTATCTTTTTTCGATAAAGGACATTTTATTACTCATAAGATAGTATCGCGAGGATACAAAGCAAAGAGCTTACTTTCGGCCTTTGCATAGTTAGGATGCATACAACCATAACAATCCAAAAACACATAAAAAGGATAAAAGATGGAGTACAAGAATCATAGAGTACTCGTAGGATACCTATAATATTGGAGGGCCAGTTCGCAGATCACGTTTGCCACCCATGTGAGATAAAATATCCCTTACAGTGTACTTTCACCGTGTAGACACCTCCATATAGTGCTATAACGTGTAGAAATATGAAACTCATAGGATTGGAATGTCATATCTAGTTGAATCCTTTGTGAATAGCAATTGTGTTTGATGGCAAAGGAAAAGTAAAGGAATTCTAAAAAGAGGTTGGGAAGAATGGTAGAATTCCTATAGGATATAGTGCAATGATTGCTATGGGAAAAATTCGTGTAGGAATCAATCTTATGAATCTAATGACCAATGCAAAAAAATTCCTATAGGATAAAATTTCTATAGGATAAAGTCCTTCAAAATCTTATGAAGCTCCGTTTAAAAGGAGCCCTAAGTCTGCAGCATCCATTCATTGGCTGTTCCAAAAAGAAAAATGAGCGGCATCCATCCTTTCGCCTGCCGATTGCACGAAGCAGTTGACGAAGATACCAAATACATGCTATGCATGTGCGCATGTGCAACGCTTTTCGCAGGGATACATTGCAGACAGCAAGAAATAGAGTAAGAACGGGCAACATAATACCATAACCGACCGATAAAATTGTCATTTGTCCGACAGGTAATAGCATACCGGAGTGAAACATAACCAATGTTCTGATCACTTGACGACTGAACGGAAAGCAAGCACAATCTCAAAATGAGAACGAAAATTAAGGTTTTCTGAAATCACAAGACACATATGCTACTGAATTATCCAGGTAGTTGACTCAATCTGAGAAGTTCTCTCAAACTCTCGTGTTACTTCAGGCTGTAATATTTTTCGAGAACTTTGAGGCTGTAAGATAAAGTTCCATGTCGTTTAAAGTTTCCACAAGCAATAAACCCTGATGCAGTCGCTTGCTCCAAGCAATATCATCCACGTAACAACTTCATACCAGTCAGTCCCAAGTTTCATGAATATCACCTGCACACAATTAACAAGGGCTATTCGATAAAAAAAACCATCCAAATCCACACAGTTCTCTCCTCTTCTCAAGAAGTTAGTAGAAAACAGACTATTAGCGCCTTTAACAAATCCATTGGAGAGTTACCTTCATGATATAGTGCTCTCTGCTTATATTTCAGTTGCAATCTCATAATCACTACGGGAGAGCTGATCTTTGCCATGTGCCCAATACACACGGCAAAGCCTGAAAAACACACGGCGAAGGCTTTGCCGTGTGCCACACACGGCAAAGAGTA
Source organism: Poa pratensis (assembly GCA_947311845.1). Classification (NCBI taxonomy): domain Eukaryota; kingdom Viridiplantae; phylum Streptophyta; class Magnoliopsida; order Poales; family Poaceae; genus Poa; species Poa pratensis. The sequence goes on from CAMZMU010000034.1 coordinate 43,450,939, forward strand.
CACGGGGAAGAATTGCATGGCAAAGAGCTCTTTGCCGTGTATCGATTATCGGGCACACGGCAAAGCTCACAGGTGGGCCCCACTGGCACTTGACGCCGACAACGGACGGCGACGGCGGGCTCCTGACAAGTGGGTCCATACCATTGCTCTTTACCGTGTGCTGTGTGGTGGCACAGGGCAAAGGAGGAGGATGTCAACAAAAAAAATCCCCGTCCCCGACGCTGACGATGCCGTCGACGAGCAGGGAGCTGGGACCCACACGCCGGTGGGCGGAGGTCGGCGACGAGGTGGGCAGAGGGTGTCGAGGTGGGTGCGGAGGTCGGCGACGAGGTGGGCGCGGAGCTCGGCGGCCGGAACCACGGTGGGTGCGCACCATCAGATCGACGGTGACGAGAGGGAGAGGATGTCCAGGTCGAGGGCGCCGCCTTCGTCGCGCTTGATGCGCCGCCGTCATCTGGTGCTGCTTCCTCCCGAAGCTCCCGCTGGGGGTGGTCAAGGTCGTCGCCGTCGTCGTGACGCGGTCCCGCGAGCTCGATGGAGCCGCGCGCTCGTTTTACCGATGCACGCCGGTGCCGGCGAGCAAGCCGGCCGCGCCGCCTTGGACCCGTCGTCGGGAGCGGCGAGAGGTCGCCATGGGAGCGGGAGGCCTTGTCAAGGCCCGAGGTGAGCAAGCCAGCCGCGCCGCCTTGGCCCCACCGTCCGGCCGTCCTCCGGGGCTTGCAGCGTCGCCTCCGGGGTCCGCGGCGACGGAAGGAGCCGCTCGACTCGACGGCCTTGGCGGTGTTGTGGGGAGGAGAGCACCGAGGCGATGGGCTAGTGGCGGCCGGCGATGGAGGCGATGGAGGAGAGCACCGATGAGCTTTTGCGATGGATGGGCTAGTGACATGCATGGCAGAGGATGGGGAGTGATTGGATCGTTGGATAAGATGCCACGGAAGGCAGAGGATAAGATGCCACGGATGGCGTGTTTCTTTGTACAGTCTTGGAGCCGTTGGATCAGCCTGATCAATCATCCAACGATTCAGTGCGCGATCCGGGTGAAACTGTTCTAGCCAATCAGAACGCAGAGTTTCTTTGCCGTGTGTAGGCACACGGCAAAGTTTTTTTTGTCTTGTTTTTCTTTTCAATTTTTTGGGACAATTTATCAAAACTATCGACGGTTCTATGATATAACCACTAATTGTCTATCTTAAAATGATTTTTGTAAAAATTTCAGAGCAAACTATCACACACCTGTAGTTCAAATTTGAATTACTTTCGAAAAATCGACATAAAGTCGTTTAAATAGGCGAAATTAGGTAGAAACCGAGAAAAATCCTAATATTTCTGGATTATCCATAAAATATGATCTACTTTGTGTGAGAATTAAATTGGTGTCATTTTGCACAATTTTTTTTACTTGCTTCACAAAAAATATCATTTTTGACACTTGAAAAATGAAAAATGATATTTATTAAAATAATTTGAAAAAACACAGTTCTGCAACATTGTTTACCATATCAAGATACAACTATGTGTCAAATATGGAAACAATATCACAAACTATGCCACAAGAATGGTCATACATTGGTAATTTGACACGAAAGTTATACATGTTTGTAGATAATTGATCTTTTTGTGAAGATGTTTTTTGAAATTTTTGTCAAAACTCATGTTTATCATTTTTCCTATCAACTAATACACATAAAAGGACTCCGTGCCAAAGAATTTCTTTTTTTTGAGTATTTTTTCACTTTCTTTTATTTGTTTGAAAAAGGTCAAAATGGTCGCCATGTCTATTCATTAAAAGGGGTACAATTTATCAAAACTATCGACGGTTCTATGATATAACCACTAATTGTATATCTTAAAATGATTTTTGTAAAATTTTCAGAGCAAACTATCACACATCTGTAGTTCAAATTTGAATTACTTTTGAAAAATCGGCATAAAGTCGTTTAAATAGGCGAAATTAGGTAGAAACCGAGAAAAATCCTAATATTTCTGGATTATCCATAAAATATGATCTACTTTGTGTGAGAATTAAATTGGTGCCATTTTGCACAATATTTATTTTACTTGCTTCACAAAAAATATCATTTTTGACACTTATAAAATGAAAAATGATATTTATTAAAATAATTTGGAAAAACTCAGTTCTGCAACATTGTTTGCCATATCAAGATACAACTATGTGTCAAATATGGAAACATTATCACAAACTATGCCACAAGAATGGTCATACATTGGTAATTTGACACGAAACTTATACATGTTTGTAGATAATTGATCTTTTTGTGAAGATTTTTTTTGAAATTTTTGTCAAAACTCAAGTTTATCATTTTTCCTATCAACTAATACACATAAAAGGACTCCATACCAAAGGATTTCTTTTTTTGAGTATTTTTTCACTTTCTTTTATTTGTTTGAAAAACGGTCAAAATGGCCGCAGTGTCTATTCATTAAAACGGGTAGAATTTTTCAAAATTTATAAATTGTTCTTTTTTTACCTTGGTATTTATAAATTGTTCTCGTATATTAACAATAATGGAGAGAAAACTTTGTGTAACTATTTTAATAGTCAGTATAGGATCATGAAAAATTGACAATGAAACAGGCATGGAGTGGGGAGGTTATATTTGGTTAATTCCTTAATGGTCCAGTTGGCCAATTGGAGGGGGTGAAGAGCCTTTCAACGATTTTTTCGAACAGTCCCCTTTCAAGAACACAAAATGTTTAACCGATTGAATACCAAACACATAGGGTGTGTTTGGTAGCCCGGTTTACCCTATCATGCCTTTCCCACTTGATACAAGCTGGGCACATACAAGCTTTGTTGAGATTATGTTGGGTGTTTGGTAGCTCGTATGAGTTGAGCCATGCTGAAGAGAGCACGTTGTTTGGTAGCACATATGAGTTGGGACGTGCTGCATAAATCTGAAATTACAAATGGGTCCCAAATATAACAGAAAGGTCCTTGAACAGAAATTAAAAAAGCAATCGGGTCCTCGGAATCCCCGCATCGTGGATGGCGCACGGGATTCCCTAATCGGCGGTGAGCTGCTCCTCCCATGGCGTGTTGCGAGGAGGCGGCGGGGTTGGGCCGCGTTGGGCGGCGCTGGTGCACCTCCGTGGCGGCGGCGGGCGTTGGAGCGGGCCGGCGCTGGCGCTCCTCCGGTCGGAGCTGGGCGGCGCGCAGCGCTGGGCGGCGGTAGGCGGCCGTGCTCGGAGCTGTGTGGCGCGCGGCCGTGCTCGGCGCTGGGTGACGGCGTTGGGCGGCTCTAGGCGGCGGGGTTGGGGCGCTTTGGGCGGCGCTGGGCGTCGGAGAGGCTCTGGCGATTTTATTCCGTTCGACAGGAAAGTAGCGAGGGGGGAAATGACGCACGGGGGCGGGGAGGCCTCGCGGCGCTGTGCTCGGGTGGGGCCCACTCGTGGGGATTTTTCTGTATCAGCTAGGCAGGGCCGCGGTGTGAAGCTCGATTCCAGCTTCACAACCGGGCATGGCTGAGCAGCTCTTTTTGCATGACGTGGGCATTGTCGGAGACTGGTTCCCAGGAACTTGGGGTGTGTCTCACTGATGCCAGGAATCGGAAGGAGGCTGAACACGCAGTCAAACAATCCTCAACTACCTCGGCGACGGTGCTCGTCGAGCTCGATGAGGAACATCACGACAGAGAGCAAAACACCAGCACGTACCCAGGTTCAGGCCCACCGCGAGGTGTAAAGACCCTACGTCCTGCTTTGTTGTATTGCACTGCTTGTGGAGGTTACAACACAATGAGCTTGCCGAGGGCTTAGCTATGTCTATGGTGGACTATGGTGGAAGGAGCTTCGTCTTGTTCGCTATGGTGTGGATGAATGGTCTCTAGACGAATGGCCGATCGAATGGGGGATCCCCTCTCTTGGTCGTACACTGCCTCCTTATATAGGCGCCCTGGGCCTCTTCCCCCAATTCACAAGGCGGGAAGGGCTACCACATGGCGATGGCAGAGGAGCACAGTGCACGGCGACGGGGTTGTCCATGGAAACGGTCCATGGCAGAGAGGAACGTCTCCTTGGCAGAAAAAGCCACCGTCCATCCAGGACGATGGGCTAGCGCTGCTGTTGCCTCCTTTGCTTGGCGCAACTTTGTTGACCGCTTTAATCACCAGAATGGCAACTGCGGCGTCGTCGTCATCGCGCGCAGGCGCGCGCGTCACTCTGCGGCGGGCGCAGAGGCCATGTGCGCTCTGCAGCGGTTGCAAAGCTTGCTTCCACTTGAAGGAACCCCGCGAGGGCTTGGACTCCTCGCCGAGGTTCTGAAGTACTCGACGCCTCGCGAGGGAGGCCTCCCGAGGGTGGCGCAGACGTGCGCCAGGACTTAGCGGTATTCTAGGCAAGGGAGGCCCTCTCGAGGAAAAGATCCCTCACGAGGCTCGCCAGGCTGAACGCCTGGTCCTTAGCAGAAACGCTCAGTAGAGTGTCGAGGGCTGTGGCAGGCCGGCCCGTGGTACCCTGGTTTCCACTGGGCCGACAGTAGCCCCCGGGCCCGCGATGGGCACGCTGGAGTCGTGTGGACGCAGGCGAAGCGTCGTGGGCCCAAAGAAGCCTGCCTGGCCCGAGACACGCGGCGAGTCACGGCCGCCCACGTCGCCACGATCTCCTCGTCTGTAACGGGCGTAGTGGTGGGTCCCACCACGCCTTGGTAACGGCTTCGCCTGGGCGATAAAGCCTGCGAGCGCGGCGCATGTGCTCGTTACTTCGTTCATCCCCTTTCGCCTCCTTCTTCCCAGAGCACACATCTTCTCCGAACTTCTCCCTCTCCGCAATCCAGCTGTGATGGCGCCCAAGAAAGATGCAGGCTCAAGGAAGGGCAAAGAGGTGGCGCGGAGGAGCAAGCCTGCCGCGATGAAGCAGGATGGATCCCTCAAGCCGGCGCTGGTCGGGTACCGCGTCGGCACGGAAGCGCAGCTGGATAAGGTGCGCCACATGGTGGCCTCCAAGACCAACGAGCACAAGGCCACGACGCTTAAGCTGGCGAGCGACCTCGGCAAGCTCGGTGCCACCTTCTACCCCGTCTTCCTTCACACCCTCTTCGCTGGGCTTGTGCCCCCTTTCTCTGACTTCTTCCTGGCGGTTCTAGAGTTCTACCAGATCCAGATTCTTCACCTCCACCCCAACCCCATTCTCATTCTCGCCATCTTCGCCTACCTCTGCGAGGCGTACATCGGAATTCCACCTTCGGTCGCCCTCTTCCGCAGCTTCTACGCGCTCCGGTTCACAGCGCATCACGAGCGGACGGGGTGCGTCTCCTTCCGCATCACGGACGGCATGGGAGGCATCTACATCCCCATTGCGTGGGCTGGCGAGGTTGGCATCTCCAATGTGACGAAGAAGGTGGATGATTTCCACAAGCGGTGGCTCTTTGTGGACGCCAAGAGTTCAAGCCCCTTCTTCGAGTTGCCTGATGCGCCCCCGACGAAGAGGATATGCTGGGCGAGCGAGGGTCTCGCGGGCCCAACACTTGGCAGCCTGGTCGCTCGTCTGGAGGAGCTTCGAGAGGCTAGCCTTACCGGTCAGATGGTGGCCATGAAGAGGCAGGTCCCAGTTGCAGCCGCTGTAGCGTGATGTGCGCAAGTAAGTAACGAAATAGGAGAGTGGAGGGAAAAAATTGAAAATCAGCCCGCGGAGTCGAAAATTCACCTCCCTCATATAAAGCCCCGTCCGAAGCAGCAAACCCTAATCCATTTTCCTTTCTTCTTGCGCCGCCGCCCCGCGTATCACCGCCGATTCCCCATACCCAGGCAACGGTGACCCCCGCCGTAGGCCGTGGCGCCCCCCGCCGTCCACCTACAACCCACCGCACCGCACCTTCCTCCACCGCCTCCCTCATCGAGCCGCCCTGAGCCAGATCCGAGCGCTAGCCCCCTCTCTCCCTACATACTGCCCGATCTCCCTCCATCTCGTCCCGGCCATGGGAGACGCCAGGGAGGCTGAGCTCGTGCCGCGCCTCCTTTCCAACGACCTCGGCGCCGACCTGCTCGACCTCCTCACTCCCTCCAGCTCCTGGCTAGGGTTCGCCCGATCTGGCTGCCTCTCTCTCTTCCCCCACTCTCTCTATGTCTAGATTTCTCGATCTGAATCTCTCTCTGCAGGCGCCCATGGACGCGAGGATGGAGCCTCACCGGAGCATGGATGGAACCGACGGAAGCTGGAGCCCTGCATGGATCCGGCGTCTCCGACCTCACCTACAGCACTGAGGGTGAACGGCCCGTGAGGACGCCCACCAAGCTGCTCAACATCACCACCTGGAAGTTCCCTCTGTACAGAATCGCGGTCGCTGAATCCTCCTCGATGGAGGAGGTAGCCGGTCAGGGGTCAAGAACGCCGAGGGAGATGACAAGGAAGTTGGCGCACAGGGAGGAGGACGGTAACAGAAACCAAGGACCACCACCACCGCCGTGGCGTCGCGCTCTCCCGCCTTAAGCCCGTCATCGAGCGCCTTGCATCTCCCTCGACCTCTACTGCCAGGGATCCGTGTGAGTACCCCGCGTCCCTTCCCGATTCGGTGTTTCTGTAAAAGATAAGAAATAAGCTGTAGATAGCCATGGTTCAATAACTAATGCGTGTTTCAAAATTCTAATCGTGTAAAAGATAAGAAATAAGCTGTAGATAGCTTTTGTAACTAATCGTGTAGGGGATTTTGGTTTATTATTAGGAATTTTAGGTTTTTTTGGATAACAGGCCCAGAGAATTCTCTGTTTAGCTCCTGTAATTCACAGCCCAGATTGAATCCCTATGAAGTATCCAGTAAAATTTATATGCATGTTCTCCCACTGCACTGTCTACACATTTACTTCTGCAGTGCTCATATAAGTCATGCATTCCCTAAACTAGTACATGCTTATATTTGAGCGATTATTAATCAATATTGACTGAGAACTTCATAAACATGTTCAACAATGAACTAGGTTGTGCCCTTGTAATTCCATCTTAGGATCTATATACTATGGCCTGTAAACAGCTACTTGATCTGGGAGAAGCATCTCCATACTAGCAAAACATCTTGATTTCAATTAAGAGATAACACAAGTTAATTAACATGTTTTTTTGTAGTAGATACCGCTTACTGACCCCAACCTTTGTTCTTGCAGACCCAAAGGATCCCTGATGCCTGACTTGTGTGCTCTACCACATCAACACCAACCACATTAACACATGCCTTAACTCATGTATGAATACTCATGTGTTACTGTTTTCCTTAAAATTGTATCATTTCAAGTTTATTATCTGTTTGTACCGTTGCTTGGCCTATGTACATCATAGACTGCTTGATATGTGCTGCCACCATGTTGTTAAAATGCTACTGCTTGATCTGTTACTGCTTTCCTATGTAGGAGTACTCATGTGTTACTGCTTTCCTTAAGTCTGTACTTGACAGTTAAATATGAGCATGTTATATGATCAGCTTACCATTACTTCAACTGCTTTGAAAAATATTTATCCCATGTGGAGTTGCTTATTTTGCTATTTACGTGTAATTATTAAATCCATCATCTGTATGTATATGCTTAGGGTAAGCATGGTGCCTCTGATCTGTATCAGATTAGTGTGTTGATAGTAGTTGGCATATATCCATGTATGAGCAGTGCATAGTGCAGTTGGCAGTATTCTAGCTCATATGGAGTTCCCTATGATATTATTGGTGCCACATTCTGACTTGATTTTCACTTGTTGGCAGGATAACTTAGGGTGCTGCCGGTACAGTCTGTCGTTGGACGATCGAGAAGCAACTTTTATGATGCAGAGATCAAATACTTTGTTGCTAAACAGGTACGAACTTAGGTTTGAAACAGCTACTTTCACGGTCTAATGATTATTGTGGCCCAGCCTAATGATTATTTGGATTACCATTAGTATGCAACACTTGTTCTAGTCATTCTCGGTAGACAGCATTGTTCTGTTACACTTGTGTCTTAGAATGCTAATGCAATTTGACTTGTGAATATAAAGAAAGGTGATATTTTCTGTCCTGTTTTACTTGTATCTTATTTTGCTCTTTTATTTAACCTTTCGCTGTCATTGTGCTGTTTGAATTTGCAGGCGAAGGCTTTGTCCATAGAAAGTTTGGGGTTAAGTGGTGAACGCCGAGTTCGATCAAAGAATTGGCAGCCTCCGTCAAGTGCGAAGAATCTGGCTGTGATGTCGTTTGATGTGTTATTTTTTAACCTTCTATATGTGTAGTTCTTTGATGGTTGTGGGTTGTAAAGTTGTAATATACTAAATTCAGTGTTAATTGACGAATTTCATGTATTCTCTTCTTCTGTTTGAAATATTTATCACGAATGTGATTTGAAAATGTTTGAATTAGAAACCTGACCACTGGTGTGTACGAAAATAATCTGGCAAACATGGCACTATCCGACATGTGGGACCATTTTGTGAGTTGTTTCTCACAAATGGGACCCATATGACAAATGGCACCAGCTCAAAATTATAATGGAAATCAAAAGACTAAAAAGGCCAAGGCCTAGAAAGTAAAAAGGTCAAACTGGGCTTGGCCCATGTAGCACACCAGAATTGACAGAGAAAAAAACATAAAATGGTCAAAACATTGGGCTAAGCCCATATGGACCACTGAAACGGACTGGGCTAATTTTGATTTACGACGATTTTATTTCGTCATAATTTTGCCACGTAGGACAGGCCACGTAGGATCTGATGTGGCGTGGCCGGACTGCTAGTGACGAAACTAGATCGTCATAATTTTGTGACGGTCCAAAATCGTCATAGACGATTATGACGATTTCAAAAAAAAGGTCATATTTTTTGATTACTGACGGTAGATTGACGACGATTTGTTTTTGGTCGTAAAATCGTCACAAATGAAGAATAGTGACGATTTAGTGACGAAAATAGAGGGTCATATATCAGCATATTTCTTGTAGTGTACCGTGGTTTCCACTGGGCCGACAGTAGCCCACAGGCCCGCGATGGGCACGCTGGAGTCGTGTGGACGCAGGCGAAGCGTCGTGGGCCCAAAGAAGCCTGCCTGGCCCGAGACACGCGGCGAGTCACGGCCGCCCACGTCGCCACGATCTCCTCGTCTGTAACGGGCGTAGTGGTGGGTCCCACCACGCCTTGGTAACGGCTTCGCCTGGGCGATAAAGCCTGCGAGCGCGGCGCATGTGCTCGTTACTTCGTTCATCCCCTTTCGCCTCCTTCTTCCCAGAGAACACATCTTCTCCGAGCTTCTCCCTCTCCGCAATCCAGCTGCGATGGCGCCCAAGAAAGATGCAGGCTCAAGGAAGGGCAAAGAGGTGGCGCGGAGGAGCGAGCCTACCGCGATGAAGCAGGATGGATCCCTCAAGCCGGCGCTGGTCGGGTACCGCGTCGGCACGGAAGAGCAGCTGGATAAGGTGCGCCACATGGTGGCCTCCAAGACCAACGAGCACAAGGCCACGGCGCTTAAGCCGGCGAGCGACCTCGGCAAGCTCGGTGCCACCTTCTACCCCGTCTTCCTTCAAACCCTCTTCGCTGGGCGTGTGCCCCCTTTCTCTGACTTCTTCATGGCGGTTCTGGAGTTCTACCAGATCCAGATTCTTCACCTCCACCCCAACCCCATTCTCATTCTCGCCATCTTCGCCTACCTCCGCGAGGCATACATCGGCATTCCACCTTCGGTCGCCCTCTTCCGCAGCTTCTGCGCGCTCCGGTTCACAGCGCATCACGAGCGGACGGGGTGCGTCTCCTTCCGCATCACGGACGGCATGGGAGGCATCTACATCCCCATTGCGTGGGCTGGCGAGGTTGCCATCTCCAATGTGACGAAGAAGGTGGATGATTTCCACAAGCGGTGGCTCTTTGTGGACGCCAAGAGTTCAAGCCCCTTCTTCGAGTTGCCTGACGCGCCCCCGACGAAGAGGATATGCTGGGCGAGCGAGGGTCTCGCGGGCCCAACACTTGGCAGCCTGGTCCCTCGTCTGGAGAAGCTTCGAGAGGCTAGCCTTATGGGTCAGATTGTGGCCAAGGACTTCGTGAGGCGCCGCATCGCTCTGCTCCAGGCGCACTCGGAGCCGATGTGGATGTATTCAGGCTCGACGGACAAGATGCGCCTGAACTCTGCCCTCTTCTCGAGTGGGGAAGTGGATGGCATCATGGAGATCCTGTTCACTTCTCTGACCATCCCCAAGCCGTCGTCTCACTTCGCGGAGCCGCTACACAAGTTCGAGATCAAATCTGTACTCAAATTTGTGGAGGGGATGCCCAAGTTCGATCAGTGGGGCCTGGTGCCTGAGGGGCATGTAGGGCCACGACAACCCGGAGTCGGCGTCGCAGGCGGCGCCAGTCGATGGCGAGGAGGGGGCGATGGAGACGCCTGCGGAGTCAGGAGAAGACGTAGCTGACGCCTCAGGAGGTCCCAATTCCTCTGCGGGGAATTCGAGCTCCCCGAGGGGCGTACCGCCCGAAGCCGAGATCCACGAGGTCTCCTCGGGTAGCGACGATCGATACCTCGTCGTCCCCTCGTGACGCACCGGGGGGAGGTGGAGAGCGACGACGAGGAGGCCTCATCAGGCCGCTGCGAGCCCCGCTCCAAGGCGATCCATGACAGGAATGCCAGAGCTCAGGAGGAGGCGGAGGCCAGCACTAAGGCGGGCCACGACATGCCTGCCGAGGTTCTGAAGAGTGCGTAGCCCAGCGCTCCGCCGGTGCGGCGGACGGCGAAAAGGTGGATTGACACCGCCGAGTAAGTCTCGTGTTTCCTTCCTTTAGATGTGTTCTTGAGTGACCCTCTCGAGGGTTTTCTGATTGTTTTCTTCGCCAGGCTTCCCACGGAGACGAAACGGCGCAGGCTCCGGAAGGTCGGAGAGAGCTCCACTGACGCAGCGGCGTCTGCGGTGCCTGTTGTTGGGGAGCCACATCGTGAGGTTGCTGCTTCCCCTAATCCTGCGGGTGTACGCCGCGAATAGGGGGAGACCGAGGCGACGGTGTCGTCGCCTGAGCGGCCCGCCACTTCCCCCGCGCGGCAGGAGAAGGCGGCGGAAGAGGCGGCGGAGGAGCTCGCGGCGGCTGCGCCGGAGAAGACGACAGAAGAGGCGGCGGCGAAGGTCGCGACGTCGGCGGAGGAGCACGTCGACGCCGAGACGGAGGGGACCGCTACGCAGCCACCTCCACCAAGTGCGGGCCCTGAGGCTACAGCGGCAGCCCCGAGACTGCGGCGGGAGCGGCCACGGTGGAACAGGCCAATCCTGCCTCTGGCGAGCAGGAGGACATGCTCCACGGGCGGAAAGATGCCGAGGCCCCTGGAGGAGACTCCGCGAGCCCCCGAGGGGCCCCTGACACGGAAGAGGGGGAAAGCTCTTGTTAGAGCTCCCAGGCGTGACTTGAGTCCGCCCCAAGCCCGCAGCGCCATGCCACTAGGCCTTCGGCGAGCATTGAGGCCTCCGGGCCCCCTGGCGACACGTGGGCCCTGGTTCTCGTGGCCGGCGCCAGAGCGCAGTTCGCCGCGACGGCGCCTTTCGCTTGGCGAGGGAGGCGCTTGACGGGCTCGAGGCCCAGCACGTCGAGGAGGAGCTTGCTGCGGCGGAGGAACGCGCTGACCTTGCGCGAGCTTGGACCCACCTTCATGAGACCGTAGAGCGCTGCCGTCGGGAGGACGAGGCAGCCCAGGCGCGGCGCGAGGAGGCGAAGCGCTTCGCTGAGGAGGTCCGCGCCAGCGTTGTCTGCGAGGCTGAAGAGACTCTCGCGGAGTTGAGTGCTAAGCGCGAGGCCCTCGAGGCGGAGACCGCCGCCGTGCACCAGGAGCTCGCGGCCCGCGAGGCGGCGACCACCGTCAAGCAGCAGGAGCTCGTGGCCCGCGAGGAAAAAATCATCGCGGACTCGGAGACCGTGAGGGAAAGCTTGGAGAAGTTCCGTGAGGACCTGCGCACTCGCGAAGGGCTGATCGTGAAGCGTGGGGAAGATCTTGACTTCCGTGAGTCAGAGCTGCGCAAGCGCGAGGAGCAGGTTGAACAGGTCGAGAAGGACCAATCCGCGCAGCGGGAGAGCCTGGAGTCTCGCGAGGGCAAGGTGGCCCAGGACGAGGCCTTCTTCCAGAAGCGCCTCTTGTAGACCAACGAGAACCTCACGTGAAGGAGGAGAAGATGAAGGAGGAGTCCGCGACCAAGGAGAAGCTCTTCCGCGACAGCTGCTCCAGGGAGTTCGCGAAGAAGGCTCGAGTTCAGGAAGAGCGCTTCACGAAGAAACGCGACGAGCTCAACGCTCGCATCAGGGAGCTCGAGCGGGAGAAGAGGCGGTTTGACTCCCGTCTTCAGGCTGCCCGGGACGCCCAGGTCCGCGCGGAGCAAGACCTTGCTTCCCTGACAGAGGACCTGACCGACATGTAGCAGCAGGTGGCGCCCGTGGTGCAGCTTGTCGACGAGGCTCGGGACAACGCACAGGCTGCGCGCTCTTGACGCGCCAGCGAGAGCGTATGTTCCGCTCTCTGGTGGTCCGCGCGCGGGCTGTTGCGGACCGCTTGGGGGCCCAGGCCCCCGCGCTCTCTGTCGAGGGGAACACCGACACCGCCACGTACCTCGGCTTCTTCGAGCAGCTCGTTGGCAACTTCGAGAAGGCCGTGACGAGCCTTGATGACCTTGTCGACGCGGAGAGCCGCGAGCTCCTTGGCGTCGCGGTTGGTTGCATCTTCTCCAACCTCGCACGGCTCCATCCTGGTCTCGACTTCAAGGATGTGACGAAGCCCGTCGAGCAGAAGCGTGCGCGGAGCTGAACGCCGCGGTGTGGCAGGAAGTGGAGGGGTTCGTCCAGTGCTTCAAGAGGGTTGAGGTCGAGGAGGACCCCGTCCAGGAGGAGGATGGCGAGGAAGGCACTGAGGAGGAGGACAACAGCGACCCTGCTGCTTGAGCTGCTCCTATTGCAAGATGTGCTTGGGGCACGAGTTATCTTAGCATTTGTTGTTTTCGTTTTGTAATGGCTGTAAGAACACTTTTATTATGCGCAAGTGTGGGCGCCCCTCGGGAGGCCTTTTATCTCTTCCTCATGTCTTTTCGCTCTACGTCGTTAGGACCCTACTTTCAGCGCAATAGCACCGCCGCTTCGGTATGCCGGAGTCAGGGCTCGACAAGGCCGGGGGTGCGTAAGGCTTAGAGAGGTAAGGGCTCTCGAGGCACGATGCTTGGGAGCCCCCCTTTGACATGCAAGCAGCCCATGGGGCGTAAGAGAGAAAAGGAGGCTCGAGAGGCGACGAAACCCGCGAGGGAGGAAACTCAACAAGTTCTGGACTTAGCTTTGTGAGACGTTTGTCTCGTAGAGGGCGTTCTGTTCCCTGGCGAGGTGTTTTTCCTCTCGAGGCTGGTCTGGAGTTCCGCGGCCTTGTAGAGCGTCTTGTTTCCTGCGTTGGACAGGGAGGCATACCCACAAGCAATGCACGGTTGTACAACTCATGCGCGCTCATAGGTTTCCTCATGTGTATCTCACGAGGAGAATAAGCACCAAGGTCCTTGGTGAGGTGACGTGCACGGGATCAGGCCCATGAGTCAGAGCTCTTTGGTGAGGTAGCGTGCATGGGAGCAGGACCATGAGCTAGAGCTCGGATCCTTTGGGTTTTGCGATGCTGCTGGGATGTTCCCGAGGCACAGGCACCGTGCTCAGCCCCCGCTCGCGAGGTGCGCATGGGGAAAAATGTGAGCGCGAATGGACGTAAGAAAAACAACTCACCACAGCAATATTATGTGACGGCCTTAGGGCCCACAGGTTCATGCTGAAAGGAAAATGTTCATTACACTTGGCGTGGCCAAGATGAAATCCGCCATGTCTGGGCATGGGGTTCCACACGGAGTGACTGAGGCTTCTCGCGGCCCGTGGCGACGCGTTGTAGAGAGAGCTCAGAGGAGGTGGCCCTCGTGGAGGGAGAAGCTTTTGTGAAGCTGGGAGGTGAAGATGCATGCTTTCCTCTTGAGACAAAAAATGCCTGCCGCGGCGTGATCACGGGTAGAATTTGCGTATGTGCTCGATGTTCCACGGGTTTTTGACCGGGGTGCCGTCTTCTGTCTCGAGCCGTACCGCGCCGGGCCTGGCGATGTGCGCGACCCTGTAGGGGCCTTCCCACATGGGCGAGAGCTTGTGGAGGCCTTCTCTGGAGAGTATCCTCCTCAGGACGAGATCGCCTGTCTCGAGGGTGCGCGGGCGTATGTGGCGGCTGTGGTAGCGGCGCAGATCTTGCTGGTACTTTGCCGCCCGGAGGGCAGCACGGCGACGTAGTCCATCGAGCAGCAGCAGGTCGTCGTTGTGGAGTTCTTCCTGGTCGTCCTCGTTGAAAGCGAGGATCCGCGGGGACCCATGCTTGATCTCGGTGGGGAGGACTGCTTCAGCGCCATAGACGAGGGCGAACGGCGTTTCTCCAGTGGGTTTTGTGCCAGTTGTGCGGATGGACCAGAGCACGGATGGGAGCTCTTCAATCCAGTTCTTGCCGTGGGCCTTGAGGCGGTTGAAGCTTCTTGTCTTGAGGCCCTTGAGTACTTCAGCGTTTGCTCGCTCGGCCTGCCCGTTGCTTCGTGGGTGGGCCACCGAGGCGAAGCAGAGCCGGGTGCCGAGGCTTTCGCAGTAGGCCCTGAAGATGCCACTGGTGAATTATGAGCCGTTGTCGGTGATGATGCGATTTGGCACGCCGAAGTGGCAGGCCAGGCCTCTGATGAACTTCACTGCTGATCTCGCCGGTATGCTGCGCACCGCTTCAACCTTCGCCCATTTGGTAAACTTGTCGATGGCGACGTAGAGGTAGCGGTAGTTCTGCTGCGTGCCGAAGGTGACCGCGAGCCTCACCTGCCCCAGCGGTGTAGTGGAGCCATTTGTCACCCCCGTGAAGGGCCTGGAGGGCATCAGCCACTCGTATGGCACTTGAAGCTGTTCGAAGGTCTCGACAGAGATGACATTCAAGCCCGCTCCCCCATCTATGAGCGTCTTGTTGACTGCGATGTTGTGGATGGTGGGAGTGCACACCAGAGGTATGGTGCCGACGGCCTTGGTTGACTTTGGGTGGTCCTTGGAGTCGAAGGCGATGGTGTACTACGACCACATGAGGGGTTGGGATGCCTCAATCCCAGGAAGCGTGGCGTTGACCTCGCGAGAGAACTGCTTGAAGTGGTTGTTGGACTTGGGCGCCTGAGATCCGCCGAGGATGCATGCTATTGTCCCCTGGGGGGCCTGATAGCCTCCAGGGTTCTCGTCAGGGAGATTGTTGTTTCGCCCGGCGGGGTTCGCCTGAGCCCCCTGCTGCTGGTAGTTGCTGCGGCGCCCGCTCCCGCGGCCGCCACGGCCTCCGCCGCGGCCGCCGCGGCCTTGGTTCCTCTCGCGTTCCTTGCTAAGCTGCTTGTGCTCCCAACAGTTTCCAGTCGCCTGGTTGTGCCTGTTGTGGTAGACGCAGAATGGGCGATTATCTACTTTCTTCTCGTCAGCCGCCGGGGAGGCCTCGCGAGGCTGTTTGGCGTCAGGCTCTGCCGCGAGGAGGGCGGTGGTCTTGCGCTTCTCGACAGGCTTCCTCCTGCTTCTGGACCCCTTAGGAGGCTCTTCCTCTGTCTCTTGCTTGACGAAGAGGAGACCCTCTTCAGCCTTGGTGCACTTGTCTGCCAAGTCGAAGAGTTTCACCACCGAGGTGAGGGTGTCGTGGATGCCGAGCTTCTCGAGCATCCTGCGGTTCGTGACGCCCTCTCTGAAGGCGGAGATGACGTGCGAGTCCGGGATGTTCGGGATCTTGTTGCGGACCTGGCTGAAGCGCTGGATGTTGTGACACCCCTCCCTGGCACATCTCGCCAGAGAGGCGGTCGTCCCGTGCGCCATCCCAAGATATTTGGCCGCACGTCACGACAGTGCAACATAATGGAAATCATTACACAATCAGGCACAAGAAGTGCTACAAATGGTTTACAGGGCCATCAAGGCATGACCAAACATCAAGCCAAGCATGGCTCACGACAGAGTTTTACTGGCAGCGGAAGACGACTAAGGCAACGGCTTGGAGCGGCTCCACTCCACAGGCATCTGGCTGGGCTACGGATCCTAGCACGCTCCTGCTCCATCTCCTCGCTAAGGTGGAAGATGAATCCTCGCCAAAATCTGGCCACAAACACAAGGCCCGTGAGTACATTTGTATGTACTCAGCAAGAATCGCCACTCACTACACACAATCCAACAATCATGCAGCAAGATATACATTGGAATAAAATACTACACATGGCAAGTGTGTACTCTAGACAGACAAATATACAGTATATCATAAAGGTAGCATGGCATCACAAGCAAAACATGGCATAAGCAAACAACGGGGTATCACCAGTGCAGAGTCCAAGCCAGGTGGGGTTGGATCGTGCACCGGCAATCATACAAAGAGATTACCTGTGACGAGTAAACGAGTGTACCAGTTGGTACAGCACCTGTGATCACTGCTAGGCCCACTGGCCTTATCTTTCCACTCTGGGCATGCACGGTTGATGTTGGCTCAGGCCTAACTCTAGGCTCCCAACGATCACACCGCCATCCTATGTCACGGGAACCATCAGCATCTTAAGGCAACATTCCCTGCATCATCTTATTTGTTCATTTAGTGAGATCAGGTCGTTCATTAATTCTTTCAAACAGATCTTAAGTTTAACCTCCTATCACGACAAAGACACACAGTGTGACCGACACTGAACTGTTGTTCCATATCCCAGGAACGGGGCTAGCTTGCTAGGTTGACACTCTCGAGAGGTTGCATTTTCAACTATCAGATGCACCCTACTCAGCCGGCACTTCAGGTTGTCACGCCAAAGTCGTACTGAGCAAAATACACTCACATGACGGTCCACTTGCTAAGACACTCTCCTGCACCACCCTATGCACGTGGCACAACGGGCAAGTAAATCCGGCACATCCCCCGGCCCTACCTGGTATGCCTACCTCCGGACTCCTATCGCAGTTGAACCCGTGCCTGTCGACCTCTACCCTCGGACAGCACAACCGAACGACTGCACCCAATGGATGGCACAAAAGGGGCTCAACAACCTACTAGGTCACGGTCCTCCATAAGACGACGATGGTCCTGCTTTCAAAGTTCAGATTAGTGGCACCATGGACTGACCCTATCGTTGTTTGGAGGGGTGTTTCATTTAATCAAGTTCCATTATAACAAGTCCAAACAACAGAGGGTTAGTTCAGCACAACCACAATATCAAAATAATATATATCAACCAACAACAAGACATTAGCAACATAATATTTCAAGAAATAGTAGTATCCATGTCCAAACTTAGCAAAATAAAAAGAACGTCAACCGGAAGACTACGGCGGCGATTCCGCCGACCAGCGCCTTCTCGTTCGACAAGGAAAAGGAACCGTCAACCGGAAGACTACGGCGGCGATTCCGCCGACCAGCGCCTTCTCGTTCGACAAAATAAAAGAAACGTCAACCGGATGACTGTGACAGCGATTCCGCTGGCAAGCGCCTTCTCGTTCGACAAAAATAAAAGAAACGTTAACCGGATGACTGTGGCAGAGATTCCGCTGGCAAGCGCCTTCTCGTTCGACAAAGAAAAAAAGAAACGTCAACCGGAAGACTACGGCGGAGCTACCTCCGACCAGCGCCTTCGCAGATCGACTACAAAAGACAGCACAGTTGGTTTGCGTCGATCGGGCACCAGTGGCGAAGCTACCTCCGACCAGCGCCATCACAGATCAACGTTAATGTTTTAGTGAGACGGCGGCGGTTCCCCCAGTCCATTGTCTCAATAATGATGTGTGTTTGAAAAACATTAACAATACATAATATAACCAAGCAAGTACGATAAATAAATATGCAACATGATAAGCAACATGGCAGGAGCAATATTACAAGTTTCATACTAAACAAGAACAACAAACATACATGCATAAATATAACAGTAGACAGACAAAACATAAACACCCGGCATGGTAATAAGCAAATAAACAAACAAACACTACTGGGCTGCTCATAGCAACTGGTTAGCTTGCCTTCGAAGACGGGGATCCACCGGGTTTGGAAAGGTCGGGGCGATTCCGCGGCGTAGGGCAGCGATAGCCCCGTTCCACGGACTCCGGAATGCACGTATAAAAGGGCACCTCAAAGAACTATTTTGGAACAAGATGAAATCAGTACCACCGGAAAGAGCTCGTCGAGACGAAGATTTAGAAATTTGAATCACCGAAAACGGAGCTTCGGTTTGAAAGTTCCGAGGGTTTGAAAATCTGCCAGCAGGGAAAAGAAAAACAGTCGCGCGAAAAAAAACAGACGGGCCGCGTCGGTCACGCGACATGGGCCGTGGGGGGGCCGTTGCGCGCCGCGCGCGTGCGCGCACCTAGCTGGGCCGATGGCAGGCCGAGGTCTGCTGCGCCTTAACAGGCCGTAACGGTTCGAACGGAAGGAAGAGGAAAAAAAAGGCAGAACGGATCGATGCTCGTCTTCCTCCTCTGGACAAGCACGGGAGCGAGCGGGGAGGGCCGGGGACGGCCAGGGAAGGCACCAGGAGGCCGGCCGGCGGCGGGGGTGGACCTGCGGCGGCGCGCCGTGGCCAGGGAAGGAGGGTTAGGGCGCGGGGAAGGCTGGAGGGCTCGAGTCCGTCCTCGACATGGCCACGGCGACCATGGCGGACGCGGATGGCGTCATCGATTGCAGCCACCATTCGACGGAACGAGGGCACCGGGAGGTAGAGGAGATCAAGGGGATCCTCCCAAACTAATTTAACTGGACGAAGACGCTCTACGTTGCTCGCGAGGTTCCGAGGAACTGCGGCGACGTTCTCGGTCGATTCGGCCGAACTCGAGGTCTATCCTCCAATTAAAGTAGCAGAGAGGTTCCAGAGTGAGGGAGGGGGTGAGAGGCATCTGAAAGGGGCTCGGGGTGCTCTTATATCGCCGGGGCGAGAGGATGTGGACAAGCGTCTCCACGGCGCTTGAATGCGCGCCGGTGCGCCGAACTTCGGACAAGAATTGATGGAGGAGGATAGGAGCGAGCGTTCTTAGCCAGTGGAGCAGGACGAGCTCGGTAATCAGCACGTTTAGCTCGAGCCCGAGAGCAGTGGAAGGGAGGAAGCGACGAGCGGCTGGGCGGCGCCTAACTCCGGCCAAGCATTTAAAGGAGGGGATAGGGGCGTCTTGGGTGCGAGCCAGGGGAGCAGGAGGGGTGCGGCTTCAGCTCGCTTGGTCTGGAACCAAGGAACAGCGAAGGGGACCCGAGGAACAGAGGAGGTCGTCGGCGGGTGGACGCCCGCCAGTGCGCGTCCTGGCGCCCAGAGCGCGCCACGAGCGGCATGGGCGCGTTCCCGACAAACCAGTGCTCCAAACAGAAAATGGTTTTCACCACTGGGTTCATAAGGACAAGACAAAAGCAACTAACTAGGCCACCCTCGAAAACTCCAAACTTTGCAGAGTAGGATTTTCAGAAAACCAAAAACACCGAAGGTGTTCGATGAAATGTTCAAGGTCTTGCACATCTCAGAAAAATTCCCAAAAATTACCACTGAGTAGGTTTGGTGTAGGAAGGGTGTCTATGGAGTTTGAGCTCAATTGGACATCTAGAAATAGGGTTTCCACATGATGTCCAAAAATGGGCATAATGGCATGATCAAGGAAATGTGATGTTCCATCCTTCACCTTGGGGTGGTCTTCTGGATAGGGGTGTCTATGGACAATGTGGTCAAGATGTCCAAGTATCATGACCATAGGATTTTTCTAGGTACAAGTTTGCTTGAAGATCTCAAGATGGCATCATTTTGGGCTTACAAAGGAAGTGGTCTAAAACTTGCTCAAATGGGTTTGCCTCCAAAAGATGAAGTGTAGAGAATGCAAAATTATTCATCCCCTGAATTTATCAGAATTTTTGGAGAGGCCTAGCTTGACTCAAACATTTCTGGATTAGAAATGGCAGTTTGGAAATTAAGGCTCAACTTGGAAATATTGCATTGGAGTATGCAATATTTTTGCATGGATTGTCTTTATTTGGATATGGGAGTCCTCTGGTATTTTTAGTGGAGTTTTTAGAGCTGTGGAAATAGGCTTCCCTTTAGTAGGTGGAGAAAAGGGTTTTAATGGTTCGATAATTAGGGCTAGGGTTTTTCGGGGGAAAACCTAAGCATCAAAATTATCCCGGCTGACGGAGTGGTTTGTGGATCACCGGGAAATTCTTGAGGGAGCAATTCCCAAGTCAACTCATCCTCAAAGATTTGAAGAAACATTTAGTAAAAGAGAAAAAGTTTTTCACGTGTCAGAAAACACCACTAAAATTAGGTTTAAATTTTCGGGGTGTTACAGATGTACCTGCGGAGGGTCTCGTCTGGCTTCTGGCGCACCGCGCGGAGATCATTGTAGGTGAGTGCGCGCTCGTACGTGCCCTTGAAGTTTGCGACGAAGACCTTGCAGAGCTCCTCCCATGTGTCGATGGTGCTTGTGGGGACCCCGGACTAGCTGTCCGAAATACCCGATTATGCTTAACACAACGATCCCGTGATCAGTCTGTCGTTGCACATAATCCGAATTGGATACCAAAGTTTACATCCATTACAGTACCGAATATAAAGTCTTACATAAATGGTCATTTAGACCAAGTTCTTACATAAGTGCCTTCAAGGGCCAAACCAAAATATCAGCGGAAGCTACGGCGTAGTAGATATCATATTCTAACGATGACAACCCGACAGGCAGCTGACTTGTGGAGGTCCTTAGTTGGCGTAGAAGTCGCCATACTCCTGCTCGGCGTAGTGCTCCTCCTCGTAGTCTAGCTAGGTCAATAGCCAGGGACGAAACCAATATGAGTACATTTGAATGTACTCGCAAACTACCCCAACATGAGTATGCACCAGTTTTATTTTAGTTGACAACTTTTACTTATTTAATACATCTCTATATCTTTATTGAAAAAGGTAAGAAGAGTTTTATAACTATCTATAAAGAAGTCACCATTTTCATCTTTTTCTCCAAAACTCCTCCTTTTTCCGACCATAGTCCGTCATGGTCCACTTTCATCCAACCACCTCATACCGATCCGTTGGTATAGGTGTAGGAAACATTCTCCACTTCATTTTTCTTTTCAAAACTCAAAGTTCTTTTTAAAAACTTGCACAAGGTCTTAGGACAGTCTCCCAATTGTCCATAGCCGAGGACTCGGCTATTCGAATAGTTTTTAACACTCTGCAGAGGTTTTATAAATCTTGCTTGAGAGTAAAACATGTTATGAAAGTAGATGCATATGTTTGTAGTGCAAGCTCAGAGAATAGCTTGCCTTGCTTGGCAAAGTGATCTTGCTCTTGTTCTTCAAATTCAGCAAACTCTCCTTCCTCGATATATCCGACAACGTTCTCGTCTAATTAATAAACAAATAATGCAAACAATCACTAAGCTATACAAGCAATCATCTCAACACAACAATCATGAACATCACACATAGCTACTGCACACATTAAACCATACAATTTGGTTTCAAAATATTTGAATTAACATCATTTATTTATGTTCAACATTATGGCAGAAACTTGTGGAACATGTTTAATTCAATAACTTGAGTTCTGTTGCTCCCAAAAATACAAACTAAAATTCTATGGAAAGCTACTGATGTGTAGAAGGCAACACAATTTGATTTGGTTCAAATTGAGTTACTAAACTCCCTACACATTTGTTTGAATCCAGAAGCTTAATAATCAAGTTTTGGCTACCATTTAATTTATATTGCTTCAAAAATTAAATCCTTTTAGGGGTAACTAAAAATGACTAAATGTGACCTAACAAAATTGGTCCTAATTCATTTGGGTTAACCAATTAACATATTTAAATGTTTGAGTGCAGAAGGGTGTTTAAACTTAAACTTTGTACCAAACAAATCCTACTACACAATTAATTCCATAAAAATTAGGGAAGCTAATACATGGGAGTACTAAGCTAGCAAAATTGGTTTGGAATTATTTGGACTAACAGAGTATCAGAAACAAACAAGTTTAGAATTTAAACCTTCTGTAGTATTTTTAATAATACTTTTTATTTATTTAATTAAATGACATGAGACCAATTGGGTTCGTTAAACATTTTTATAAGATTTCCAGAACAATTGAGTTTGATTTATTTGGATTCCTAAATCTCAAGTTATTGATTTTTGAAGTTGATATCAGTATTGAAATTTGCAGAGAATTTAAATTAAGAAAATCCACTGCTCTGGATAATGTTGAAAGTTATGACAGGTGGGGCCTACACGTCAGCGACAGAGTGTGCGGTTGGAAATTAATAAAACGCTGACGGGTGGGGTCCACACGTCAGCCTCTCTATTTTAAACGAAGGGGTACGCTGCCGTTGGATTTAGATCCAACGGCCCACGTTTGCCCACGTCGACGGCAAATGCCGGCGACCTAAAACGAGCGGCGCTGCCGCGCCGGCGACGGCGAGGTGGATGAACCTCTCACCTAGGGGGCTCAGGAGGGCACGGTGAGGACGCGAATCGACGGCGGCGGCGTGGGGAAGCTTGCTGGCCGAGTTGTGCTTGCTGGGGTGGCGTGAAGCGGCGACGGCAAGGTGTCGGACTTCCACGGCCACGGCAACAAACTCCGGCGAGCTCCTGCGGTCGCGCCTGTGCACGAAAAAGAGGGAAGAAGGTCTCTGGTGAGTGCGGTGTCCAGGAGGAAGAGAGTACGGGCCAGAGGGGAGAGAATGGGGGAGCAAGGCGCTGCGGCCATGACCGACCTTGACGGCGGCAGTGGCTGCGGCGGTGCACGGCCTCCCGCGGTGCACAGACGAATCGAGAGGGAGGAGTGAGGGAGTGAGGTGGTGTGGTGCTTCCAGAGGGGTGCGGGGGTGGTTTTATAGGGCAGGGGCCGGCGTTCTGGACGAGGCGCACACGGCGACGTCCATGGCGCACGGGAGTGGATCAATTCCGCGGCGGTGGTGCGAGGGACGTGGACGCGCGGTGTCAAGCGGGGTCCGGACACGTTCTAGAAGGGCTCGGCCAAGTCGTGCGTGTCGAGGTGCAGCAAGTGCGGTGAATTTGGGTCGGCGACGGCGAGCTTGCCACGGCGATGCGGAGGGGACAAGGGCGGCGTCGGGGCAAGGGGGCGTGCTCTGGGCTTCTCCTCTGCGAGCAGAGGTTGCAGAGGCACGGCGAGCGCGGCAGGGGGGGGGGGGGCTGGGCGGCTCGGAAACGGCGATGCACGGCATGGCGACACGGCGGCACGTCGGGGCGAGGGAGAGAGGTAGGGGATGACGTTTTTGCAGAAAACCCCCTGCCTCCTCTCTGCTTTCTTTTTATTTCTGTTTCAGTCCTTCTGTTAAATCCAGTAGCACTTCTTGAATTTATTTGAGGCAGTAAATCAATTTAGAAAAATTTGCAAAAATTTGTGGGGCCTTCCCATAACATGTAGAAGCTCCACAAAAATTGGCTTTGCAAAATAAAATGTTTTGAAACATTTTCTTTCATAGTACTTTGTTTATGTTATTTTAATTTATTTCAATTTGTTTTTATTTTAGAATTTTAAAACTAGTTCAAAAATAATATTTGAGAGGGGAAAGTGGTAGGAACAAAATGGGGAGTGTTTACATTACATCTCCACTGACTTTGGTTTGAAAATAATTGAGTTTGTCACTTGAGATTTTCATGTGACAACTTGTCACTTTTATTTTTCTTGCTTTGATTTTATTTTGTTTTCTTCTTTTTCTTACTAGTGTTCACTAGAGCAAACACACAAACAAGAACAACAACTCAAGTAACAAGAAGCAATTAACACAATAAACAACAAAAGTTTTTGTTGGCTCTCATTTTTGGAATATAATATTGATAATTTTTGGGATGTTACAATCCTTCCCCCCTTAAAATAAATCTCGTCCCGAGATTTGCTAGGCTTAGGTTTTAAGGAGGTCTGGGAATTCGCTTCGAAGATAATCTTCGCGTTCCCAAGTTGCTTCTTCTTCAGAGTGGTTAGTCCACTGGACTTTGTAAAACTTGATCGCACGTCTTCGGGTAACACGAACATCTTCTTCGAGAATTTTGAGGGTCTCTCACGATAAGTCAGGTCTTGGTTCAGGTCGATGGAGAGGTGGTCGATGTTTTTGAAAACATCAGGCTGGTCAGGAACTTCAAGACACTTCCGGAGCAAGGAAATGTGGAAGACATCATGATAATCTCCTAACTCCTGGGGTAACTCCAGCTGATAGGATACTTCTCCTCGACGAGCAATGACCTTGAAGGGTCCAATATACCTTGGCGCTAACTTTCCTTTGACATGGAAACGCTGCATTCCCTTGAGGGGTGTCACTCGGAGATAAACATAATCTCCGACTGAAGTGAGGTCACGGCGCTTGGTGTCAGCGTAACTCTTCTGACGGGATTGGGCAGTTTTGAGGCGTTCACGAATAAGCTGAACTTGCTCTTCAGCTCGGAGGGTATCTGGTCCGAACAATTTGCTTCTCCGGTATCGGACCAATTCAGGGGTGTACGACACTTCTTGCCGTAAAGGGCTTCAAAAGGGGCCATTTGCAGACTAGACTGATAACTGTTGTTGTACGAGAACTCTGCAAACGGAAGACAATCTTCCCACTTGGAACCATAGGATAGAACACATGCGCGAAGCATGTCCTCCAATATCTGGTTCACTCGCTCAGTTGGCCATCGGTCTGGGGATGATAAGCTGTGCTAAAGGCTAACTTGGTTCCGAGGGCTTCATGAAGGGATTTCCAGAATCTTGAGGTGAATTGCGTGCCTCTATCAGATACAATCTTCTTAGGCACACCATGCAGGCTCACTATTCTGGAAATATACAGGTCTGCTAACTGAGCTCCGGTATGAGTGGTCTTGACAGGAACAAAGTGGGCAACCTTGGTCAGTCGATCAACGATGACCCAGATTGAATCATGGCCTCGGTTGGATCTTGGAAGTCCGGTAATAAAATCCATTCCAATCTCATCCCACTTCCACTCGGGAATTTTCAAAGGTTGAAGCAATCCAGCGGGTCGCTGATGTTCAGCCTTAACTCGCTGCAGATGTCACACTTGGCTACGAATGAACCAATCTCTCGCTTCATTCCATGCCACCAAAATCTTTCTCGAAGGTCTTGGTACATTTTGGTTCCGCCGGGGTGGATTGAATAAGGGGTCTCATGGGCCTCCTTCAGGATTAACTCCTTAAGTTCCGTGACATTGGGCACACAGATACGGTCATTGAATTTCAGCACTCCTTCAGCATCTTCGGTAAAACCGGGTGCTTTGCCGAGGGAAATTTCTTCCTAATTCCCTCTATGCTTTCATGACCTTTCTGGGCTTCTTTGATTTGATCCATCAGGGTTGGGGTTAACTCTAATTGGCGAGATAACCATGGCTAACAAGCTCTAGTCCAAAATCTTGGAACTCTTTGAACAAGGCTGGCTGTTCGGCTTGGATCAGGGCATTCAGGGTGCAAGGTTTGCGACTAAGGGCATCGGCAACTACATTAGCCTTTCCGGGTGATAATGGATTCCAATATCATAATCCTTGATTAATTCCATCCATCTCCTCTGTCGCAGGTTCAGATCTTTCTGGGTGAAAATATACTTCAAGCTTTTGTGATCTGTATAGACCTCGCAGCGATGTCCCGCAAGATAGGGACGCCACTTTTGAGCAAGACAACAGCAGCTAACTCCAAGTCATGGGTTGGGTAATTCTCTTCATGCGGTCGCAACTGCCGGGACAGGTACGACACAACTTTGCCTTCTTGCATCAGAACGCAACCAAGTCCGAGGCGTGATGCATCGCAATACACGTCGAAACTCTGGGTGACGTCTGGCATGATCAGGATTGGGGCTGAGGTTAGTCTCTTCTTCAGTTCTTGGAAACTATCCTCACACTTCTGAGTCCATTCAAATTTCTTGTCCTTCTTCAACAGTTGGGTCAGGGTTTGGCTATACTGGAAAATCCTTCAACGAACTTGCGGTAATAACCGGCAAGTCCGAGAAAGCTTCGGATTTCAAAACATTGGTTGGGGATAACCAGTCAAGAATGGCTTGATCTTCTCAGGGTCAACAGAAATTCCTCCGGCAGACACAATATGTCCGAGAAATGCCACTTCACTGAGCCAAAACTCACACTTGCTAAGCTTGGCATACAGCTGGTGCTCTCGGAGGTCTCCAAAACTAGACGCAGGTGTTCAGCATGCTCTTCTTCGGTCTTGGAATAAATAAGGATGTCATCAAGGAAAACTACCACGAACTTGTCGAGGTACTCCATGAAAATCTTGTTCATGAGATTCATGAAATAGGCTGGGGCATTGGTCAGACCAAAAGACATCACGGTGTATTCAAACAACCGTAACGAGTGGTGAAGGCGGTCTTGGGAATATCTGTCTCTCGGATCTTCAACTGATGGTATCCTGTCCGAAGATCGATCTTGAAAAGACTCGGGCTCCGTTCATTTGATCGAACAGATCCTCGATCTTGGGAAGAGGTACTTATTTTTAATGGTCACGTCATTCAGCTTGCGATAATCCACACACAGGCGTGTGGTACCGTCTCTCTTGTCCACAAAATAATGGGTGATCCCCAGGTGAAGCGCTTGGGCGACAAGTCCTTTGCTGAGCATATCTGCCAACTGCTTCTTCAACTCAACCAGTTCTTCCGGATTCATCCGATAAGGCTTTGGGATATGGGGATGTTCCTGGGATAAGCTCAATTATGAACTCAATTCCCGGTCTGGCGGCATACCAGGCAATTCTTCTGGGAAAACATCCTTGAACAGTGAACAACACGGATCTCATCTAGGGCAGGTCGAGCTATGCTCTCATGGCAGCCTGGGTGGATTGACTAGTTTCAGACACATACTCCACTTCTACTTCTTTGTCGGTGGTGATGGATACAGCTCTTCTGGCACAGTCAATTCGACCATGGTACTTGGCTAACCAATTCATACCGAGTATAACATCGATGCCTTGGGTTCCCAGAACAATTAAGTTAACTGGAAACTTTTCTCCTTTGATCTCAAGGGGTACATCGGAGCAAAACATCTTGGTCTCTACGGTGGATTCTGGGATTTGGATGACCATGGGTTTGGGTAAGAGGCTCTAACTAAACCTCCCTTAGCAACAAATTCTTGGGTAACAAATGAATGGGTAGCACCAGAATCAAACAGAACAGTTGCAGGTACTGAGTTGACAAGGAACGTACCCAGCACAACATCCGGAGCATCCTGAGCTTCTTCAGCATTGATGTGGTGCAGACGACCCTTGGCAACAGCAGCATTTCCGCGGGTGCGGCATTCTTGCCATTTCCATTTCCATTGCGGCCTTGACCATTGTTCTGTGCCGGCGCATTGGGGCGCTGGACATTCCTCTTGGGATTGGGACATTCTTTGGAGTAGTGACCCTTGTTGCCGCATTCAAAGCAGATCACATTGGGATTGCGGGTGAAGTTGTTGAAGTTTCCTCCGGGACGGTTATTGTCATTGGGGCGGTTGAAGTTGTTTGGGCGGTTAGGGTAATTGGGGCGTGGAGCTTGGGGTGGACGATAGGCAGGCCTGGTGTTCTGCTGAAAGATACGAGGTTTCTGGCTGCTCGAACCTTCCTGAGCATTCATCCTCCTCTTGCGACCTTCATACATAGACTTGCGCTTGGTCTCCAGCTGGATGGCTTTGTCCACAAGTGACTCCAGATCACGGAAGTCATGGATAACCAAAGCACACTGAAGTTCATCATGAGTCCACTCATGAAACGCTCCATCTTCTTCTCTTCTTTGTCGGTGTCATCAGGAGCATACCGAGATAAGTCGGTAAACTCCAGATAACCGACCACATCTCTACTTCCCTGCCTCAGTTTGCGGAACTCATCCTTCTTCCTCTCAATAAGTCCGTAAGGAATATGCTTCTTGCGGAACTTCTCCTGGAACTCAGCCCAGTTGATGACATGACCAGCTGGCTGGAGAGTCTTGGTAGTTTCCCACCAAGCTCTTGCAGGTCCAGCGAGATAGTGGGTTGCATACAACACTTTCTCATTTTCTCCCACAGCAGCAACTTCAAGATTATTGTCGATGGTGCGAAGCCAATCATCGGCTTCTAGTGGGTGAAGTCCCTTGGAGTAGGTGGGTGGGTTGGTCTTCTGAAAATCGCCTAAGGTAGATCGCTGGTTCTCATTGCCATTGCCATTACCACCATTGTTGTTGTTGTTGTTGTTGTTGTTGTTGTTATAGCGGCTGCGAGTTGTTGCAGGCAACGAGATGAGCTTGGCGCTCTTGCCGGGCATTTTCACGTTCCTCCATGATAAGTGCGAGAAGTTGGGGGGGGTTGGGTCCGGTGGTGGTGGTGCTGATCCTGATCCTCCGCATTGCGCGACGGGGCGGCATCCTGAAGCACACCGGGTATAAGAGCAAGGCAAGAAAAGTTCGACTAAGGGAAAAGACGATCTCTCAAGTGGTTGATTAATTTAAGTTATATGAAAATATTTCACACAGATTTAAACAAGACAAACATACTTATATTTCACAAACATCACATCAAGAGTTCACACAACATCAAGCTTACAACTCAAGCTTACAACATCATTACATCTAGATACATAACATCTGGTTTCCAAAAGAACCACTACTCGACTCGACTAGCTATAGGGGGTCAACCTAATCCTGCGGTAGTGATCAAGTCACTCGCCTACTGAGGTGGAACCTCCAGCTCTAACACGTCAGCATCTGACTGGTAGGCTGGCTCCTCGGGATCCTCCTCCTCGTCCTCGAGAACTGCTCGAGTGGCTCCTCCTCCTCGTCAACTAACTCCTCCTCATCATCCTCCTCCTCACAGTCCATCTCCTCCACGAAGTCATCATCGTCACTGAGGAAAGCGTCGTTCTCCTTGCGGAGATCCTCGCCCTCCTCCTCCATCTCGTCAGTATGGTGCTCTAGATCCTCAATCAGTCCGTCCTGCTCTGCCACCTTCGTGCGGAGCTTCACGATAGTCTTCCTCAGCTGGGCCCTCTTCCTGAGAAGAGCAACCTTCTCCACCATCAGCTTCATCTCGTTCTCGCGAAGCTCAACGAGCGACTCGCGGTCGAAGTGGAGCTGAATCCTAGTGCGCAACAGATCATCCTGAGTGCACTGAAGTAAGATCTCCATGTCCATGATGTAGCTCCCAAACATCGGGTGGTAAGGTGAAGGAGTAGGGTGTCCATCGCAGTTGCGCCTCCCGTAGAACCGGAAACGGGAGTCTACTAACTCCGCCTTGTGCTCCTCACAAAGTCGGGCTAGCATCCTCTGTGTAGCAGTACAGAGACCATCAACCCAGGTGGCCTCCTTGGTGGTGAAGATGAGCGTCCTGGAACTGGGAGACTTGATGTTCCTGCGAACTGACGACCTGATGAGCCAGCTCAGCCTTCCGACACCGTGAACATCAATCTGAGCTCCCTCAAACTCTGGAGCGGGGCGACCTAACAGCTTGGTCAACTCGAACAAGTCCCTCTCAAACGTCAGCTTGCTGTCCTTCTCCAGCTGAACGAACTCGGTCCAATGGAGTGCCATCTACAGTTTTTAAGCAAAATTTTAAGTTAGTTAGGTGACAAGTATATCAAAATTTTAATATAGTAGGGCAACAAGTGAGTCAAATTTTAAGCTTAATGAGAGGTGTGCAAAATTTTAGGGATACAAGGAAAATGTAACATTTAATGAGAGTAAAATTTTGCATAAGTAAGAGGATTGGAGATAAGCAGTTTTCGAAAATACTTCATTCCTTTCTTTTTAGAAATTCATCTTTTGTAACATTTGACAAACGACCATGCTAACTAAGGTTTCCTAAAGTCAGGATGGCTCTGATACCAAGTCTGTGGGGACCCCGGACTAGCTGTCCGAAATACCCGATTATGCTTAACACAACGATCCCGTGATCAGTCTGTCGTTGCACATAATCCGAATTGGATACCAAAGTTTACATCCATTACAGTACCGAATAAAAGTCTTACATAAATGGTCATTTAGACCAAGTTCTTACATAGGTGCCTTCATGGGCCAAACCAAAATATCAGCGGAAGCTACGGCGTAGTAGACATCATATTCTAACGATGACAACCCGACAGGCAGCTGACTTGTGGAGATCCTTAGTTGGCGTAGAAGTCGCCATATCCTGCTCGGCGTAGTGCTCCTCCTCGTAGTCTGGCTAGGACAATAGCCAGGGACGAAACCAATATGAGTACATTTGAATGTACTCGCAAACTACCCCAACATGAGTATGCACCAGTTTTATTTTAGTTGACAACTTTTCTTATTTAAAACATCTCTATATCTTTATTGAAAAAGGTAAGAAGAGTTTTATAACTATCTTTAAAGAAGTCACCATTTTCATCTTTTCTCCAAAACTCCTCCTTTTTCCGACCATAGCCCGTCATGGTCCACTTTCATCCAACCACCTCATACCGATCCGTTGGTATAGGTGTAGGAAACATTCTCCACTTCATTTTTCTTTTAAAACTCAAAGTCTTTTAAAAACTTGCACAAGGTCTTAGGACAGTCTCCCAATTGTCCATATCCGAGGACTCGGCTATTCGAATAGTTTTTAACACTCTGCAGAGGTAGCACGCTTTTAACCCACATCCATCCGGCAACTCATCGTGTCTGCCACGTCTCGCCATACCAGGTGTATGCGAAGTAAGCCGCCGGCCATAGCCTCTTATTTGCTCATGCTAGTATAGGATCCTTCCCATATGACACTTTCCATCGACACCCAGTCCAGTTTCCCGTCAGAAACCCTAAGTGTGAGGACTCATAGTTTTGTCCGGCGGTTTATGGTGGAACCTTCTATCCTCCCCACCAACTTGTGTGAGGACCCGGGTCAGGGGGTAGATCCTCGGACCATCCCCTCATGCATAACGGAGTCATCTCCGTCGATGAGGTATCCCATACTAATAAGAGCAAACTACATGACTAAGCCTTTTCCCATATGGTAAATGTGGTCGCACAGGGTAGGATTGGTTTCCATAGTACTAGGACACTGTGCATTTTTCATAAACATCACCATTTTTCCACTTCTCCATTCCAACACCGACATCTCGGCATTCCATAACTCACAAGAAATTTCAAAGGAGTTTTGAATAAACAACATTGTTTCCCATCCTAAAGTTTTATATAAACTACTACATAGGGTGGCAAAATAATATCCATATATTTTTGAAATGGGTTTTATAAATCTTGCTTTGAGAGTAAAACATGTTATGAAAGTAGATGCATATGTTTGTAGTGCAAGCTCAGAGAATAGCTTGCCTTGCTTGGCAAAGTGATCTTGCTCTTGTTCTTCAAATTCAGCAAACTCTCCTTCCTCGATATATCCGACAACGTTCTCGTCTAATTAATAAACAAACAATGCAAACAATCACTAAGCTATACAAGCAATCATCTCAACACAACAATCATGAACATCACACATAGCTACTGCACACATCAAACCATACAATTTGGTTTCAAAATAATTGAATTAAACATCATTTATTTATGTTCAAATTATGGCAGAAACTTGTGGAACATGTTTAATTCAATAACTTGAGTTCTGTTGGTCACAAAAATACAAACTAAAATTCTATGGAAAGCTACTGATGTGTAGAAGACAACACAATTTGATTTGGTTCAATTGGAGTTACTAAACTCCCTACACATTTGTTTGAATCCAGAAGCTTAATAATCAAGTTTTGGCTACCATTTAAATTCTTTGCTTCAAAAATTAAATCCTTTTAGGGGTAACTAAACATGACTAAATGTGACCTAACAAAATTGGTCCTAATTCATTTGGGTTAACCAATTAACATATTTAAATGTTTGAGTGCAGAAGGGTGTTTAAACTTCAACTTGTACTAAACAAACTACTGCACAATTAATTCTACCAAAATTAGGGAAGCTAATACATGGCAGTACTAAGCTAGCAAAATTGGTTTGGAATTATTTGGACTAACAGAGTATCAGAAACAAACAAGTTTAGAATTTAAACCTTCTGTAGTATTTTTAATAATACTTTTTATTTATTTAATTAAATGACATGAGACCAATTGGGTTGGTTAAACATTTTATAAGCTTTCCAGAACAATTGAGTTTGATTTATTTGGATTCCTAAATCTCAAGTTATTGATTTTTGAAGTTGATATCAGTATTGAAATTTGCAGAGAATTTAAATTAAGAAAATCCACTGCTCTGGATAATGTTGAAAGTTATGACAGGTGGGGCCTACACGTCAGCGACAGAGTGTGCGGTTGGAAATTAATAAAACGCTGACGGGTGGGGTCCACACGTCAGCCTCTCTATTTTAAACGAAGGGGTACGCTGCCGTTGGATTTAGATCCAACGGCCCACGTTTGCCCACGTCGACGGCAAATGCCGGCGACCTAAAACGAGCGGCGCTGCCGCGCCGACGACGGCGAGGTGGATGAACCTCTCACCTAGGGGGCTCGGGAGGGCACGGTGAGGACGCGAATCGACGGCGGCGGCGTGGGGAAGCTTGCTGGCCGAGTTGTGCTTGCTGGGGTGGCGTGAAGCGGCGACGGCAAGGTGTCGGACTTCCACGGCCACGGCAACAAACTCCGGCGAGCTCCTGCGGTCGCGCCTGTGCACGAAAAAGAGGGAAGAAGGTCTCTGGTGAGTGCGGTGTCCAGGAGGAAGAGAGTACGGGCCAGAGGGGAGAGAATGGGGGAGCAAGGCGCTGCGGCCATTACCGACCTTGACGGCGGCAGTGGCTGCGGCGGTGCACGGCCTCCCGCGGTGCACAGACGAATCGAGAGGGAGGAGTGAGGGAGTGAGGTGGTGTGGTGCTTCCAGAGGGGTGCGGGGGTGGTTTTATAGGGCAGGGGCCGGCGTTCGTGGACGAGGCGCACACGGCGACGTCCATGGCGCACGGGAGTGGATCAATTCCGCGGCGGTGGTGCGAGGGACGTGGACGCGCGGTGTCAAGCGGGGTCCGGACACGTTCTAGAAGGGCTCGGCCAAGTCGTGCGTGTCGAGGTGCAGCGAGTGCGTTGAATTTGGGTCGGCGACGGCGAGCTTGCCACGGCGATGCGGAGGGGACAAGGGCGGCGTCGGGGTAAGGGGGCGTGCTCTGGGCTTCTCCTCTGCGAGCAGAGGTTGCAGAGGCACGGTGAGCGCGGCAGGGGGGGGGGGCCTGGGCGGCTCGGAAACGGCGATGCACGGCATGGCGACACGGCGGCACGTCGGGGCGAGGGAGAGAGGTAGGGGATGACGTTTTTGCAGAAAACCCCCTGCCTCCTCTCTGCTTTCTTTTTATTTCTGTTTCAGTCCTTCTGTTAAATCCAGTAGCACTTCTTGAATTTATTTGAGGCAGTAAATCAATTTAGAAAAATTTGCAAAAATTTGTGGGGCCTTCCCATAACATGTAGAAGCTCCACAAAATTTGGCTTTGCAAAATAAAATGTTCTGAATCATTTTCTTTCATAGTACTTTGTTTATGTTATTTTAATTTATTTCAATTTGTTTTTATTTTAGAATTTTAAAACTAGTTCAAAAATAATATTTGAGAGGGGAAAGTGGTAGGAACAAAATGGGGAGTCTTTACATTACATCTCCACTGACTTTGGTTTGAAATTAATTGAGTTTGTCACTTGAAGAATTTCATGTGACAACTTGTCACTTTTATTTTTCCTTCTTTATAACTTTATTTTGTTTTTCTTCTTTTTCTTCAAGTGTTCATTAGAGCAAGCAACATACAACAAGAACAAACAACTTAAGTAACAAGAAGCAATCAACACAGAATAAACAACAAAAGTTTTTGTTGGC
The DNA here is from genome assembly GCA_947311845.1 of Poa pratensis. Taxonomy (NCBI): domain Eukaryota; kingdom Viridiplantae; phylum Streptophyta; class Magnoliopsida; order Poales; family Poaceae; genus Poa; species Poa pratensis. Next base: position 43,484,619 of record CAMZMU010000034.1, read on the forward strand.
TCTCTTTTTTGGAATATAATATTGATAATATTTTTGGGATGTTACAGTGCTCTCGGGAGGTTCATGAGCCATGAGAGCGCTGAATCCTTGAGGGCCATGGAGAGCCAGTTGGCCATCACCTTGTCGTCGCCTCCCGTGGCTTGGATGGAGACGGTGTAGAGCTGCAGAAACTCCAGAGGGTTGGTCCTGCCGTCGTAGCGCGGAGGGAGGTCTGGCTTGAACTTCACCGGCCAGACGACGTGGCGCAAGTTGCGGGTGAAGGCGGTGCAGCCTGTGGCATATGTCGCGGTGCCGCCGGCGAGCGTGTTGCGGTTCTGGTGGCCTGCGGCTGCGATCTCCTGGACGACGCGGTTGTGGCGGTCCCGCTGGCACTCGATTTCTACGCGCGCATCCGCAGGAGTTCGCTGCATGATCTGGCAGTCGTGCGGCGAGGATGCGTGTGACGCGGCGCGGTGGTTCCCCGTCGGTGCTCCAGTTGGAGGAGGTGGCGGCGAAGGCGGAGGGGGAGGAGGAGCGCCATGCACTATGTTCCCTCCGCGTCCGGAGTGGTGCACCAGCGAGCGAGAGGGTGCCGGCGTTGGAGCAGGTATGGCAGCGGCGTTGATGAGCTCCTCGAGGCGCCCGAGCCAGACGTCGTGGCCTGCCTGCGTGGGGCGGTAGCGCAGCGGCTCCTGCGCCATGAGTAGCGCAGTGGCTGGGCTGGGCGCCACCCGGCTCCGCGTGGAAGCGCTCTCGTTCCTGGACAGATGCTGGGAGGAAGCTCCCTCGTCGCCGTCGCCGTCCTCTTGGTGCTCGACGTGGCGCTCGGGGTCGGCGTCGCGCTCTGGAGCGTTGTTGGCGCACGGGCGACCACGCGGGTTGCGGTTGACTGTGGGCTCGGTGTTGACTCTGCCGGACGTCCGGCGGGCGAGACGCTCGGCTCGCGCTTCAGCCATGGCGCGGAGAGGTCGAAGAGGTTGAAGACGCGCCTCAGCCCCCTACCTGGCGCGCCAAATGTCGGAGATTGGTTCCCAGGAACTTGGGGTGTGTCTCACTGATGCCAGGAATCGGAAGGGGGCTGAACATGCAGTCAAACAATCCTCAACTACCTCGGCGACGGTGCTCTTCGAGCTCGATGAGGAACATCACGACAGAGAGCAAAACACCAGCACGTACCCAGGTTCAGGCCCACCGCGAGGTGTAAAGACCCTACGTCCTGCTTTGTTGTATTGCACTGCTTGTGGAGGTTACAACACAATGAGCTTGCCGAGGGCTCAGCTATGGTTATGGTGGACTATGGTGGAAGGAGCTTCGTCTTGTTCGCTATGGTGTGGATGAATGGTCTCTAAACGAATGGCCGATCGAATGGGGGATCCCCTCTCTTGGTCGTACACTGCCTCCTTATATAGGCGCCCCGGGCCTCTTCCCCCAATTCACAAGGCGGGAAGGGCTACCACATGGCGACGGCAGAGGAGCATGGTGCACGGCGACGGGGTTGTCCATGGACACGGTCCATGGCAGAGAGCAACGTCTCCTTGGCAGAAAAAGCCACCGTCCATCCAGGACGATGGGCTGGCGCTGCAGAGGTCCGTGGGGTGCCCCACGGTGACGTCGGCTTGGAGCGTAGCGGCCAACGGTCCCCTATCACCAAAATGGCAAGGCTTGTTGCCTAATTTGCTTGGCGTAGCTTTGTTGACCGCTTTAATCACCAGAATGGCAACTACGGCGTCGTCGTCATCGCGCGTAGGCGCGCGCGTCACTCTGCGGCGGGAGCAGAGGCCATGTGCGCTCTGCAATGGGTGCAGAGCTTGCTTCCACTTGAAGGAACCCCGCGAGGGATTGGACTCCTCGCCGAGGGTCTGAAGTACTCGACGCCTCGCGAGGGAGGCCTCGCGAGGGTAGCGCAGACGTGCGCCAGGACTTAGCGGTATTCCAGGCAAGGGAGGCCCTCTCGAGGAAAAGATCCCTCGCGAGGCTCACCAGGCTGAACGCCTGGTTCTTAGCAGAAATGCTCAGTAGAGTGTCGAGGGCTGTGGCAGGCCGGCCCGTGGTACCCTGGTTTCCACTGGGCCGACAGGCATGGCCCAAGTTGCCCACCCGACCTACCAAACACCCAAAACTGTGATGAGGTGGGAATTTCTCAGGCCACCCGACCTACCAAACACGCCCATAATGTTCGATAATGGATATGGTCTACGAGGCGACCCCTGTCCTTTTTCGTCTTGGGCTTATGCTGGCAGAGACGTAAACCCTAAAGAAATTTGGAGTAACAAAATCTCCTAATCATGCAATAATCCACAACTGCTAGGAGGCAGCATGCCCGTACGTACCGGTGGCGTTGACGGGGCAGCGCTTGTGGCACTGCTGGCCGCACTTGCTGGGCCGGCACCGGTCCTCCGCCACCACCACGATCCGGCTCGACCGCCCCGACATCGTACGTCGTCTTCACCGGCAAGCTGCGCGCCACAAACTCTGCTCGATTTACCCGCGGAATTCGAGGATCCGCCCGTTCGGAACAAAATCGCGACCTGGTGGGGGAGGGGAATCGGACTGTGCGATGGCGTGAGGACCGTCCCGTGGCTGATGGCGGCGAAATTTTGTACGGAAACGGCTGCGCTAGTGCTGTGGATTCCAAGTTTGATTCGCCCACGGAATAGGTTTTTTTGTTTTTTTGAGGGGTACCCCATGGAATAGGTCAGCCCGTTCCTCTGCCGCTCAGGTCGAAAGGTTTGCCACGATAATTGGGTGGTGGGCCAGCCCAGCCCACATCGCGTTTCTTTTTACCTATTCTTTCCACCTCCAACTCTCCAAGCTATGCCTTAGTTTTTTTTTTTCGGGTGAACCTCGGGATTTTATTCCATCACAATAGAGCTACAATCAGCTAACACAAGCTGTTCAACAAAATCTGGCGTATGGCGCACCACACAAGCAGTGCTCCCCCCAGTTCTTCCAAAGTTAGCTAAACAATGGGCAACTCTATTTTGTTCCCTAGAAATTTTCATAAAACTAAAATCCCGAAGACTAAGTAGACGTTTCACTTCAGCTAGCAGATGACCATATACCGATCGGTCTATAGTTGGATCCTGACTTGCAGCAATAGCCGAGGCACAATCAGACTGGATGACAACATGCGTGTCACACCACTCCAGCGCTAGAGCTATCCCTTCCCTGATCGCCTCAATTTCTGTCTCCATAGCATCATTGCAATGGGGCAAGAATCTATAAGCTGCAAATATTACTGCACCATTTGAGTTCCTGAGAATCATCCCGGTACCACCATTTCCTTCGGAATCGAATGATCCATCCACCGATAGAGCAGAAACTTCAGGTTTAGGATTTGGCCAGACCATATTGACTTTCTTTATAACACCACAAGATGCTTTTGGTACTGTCACACACGGAGCTTTCCCTTTGATTATTTCCGACACAGACTGTTGTCGTAACTGAAACAGTGAATCAAAGTAACTAGAGAGGTAGCTCTTGGTTATATTCAGCGGAGGAATCAACTTAGCATGGGTGAGATCATTCTGTAACTGCCAAATCCTCCACATCATCATGATAATCATACTCCTCGTTTGTTCCGGCCTTGTATCAAGAAGATCGAACAACCATTCATGTCCAGTATTCATCACTGTTTCCTTTGCTGGGATCATCCACACATCAGACACACTCCCAAATTGTTGCTGCATGTGTACATGCTACTAAAGCATGAAATGAATCCTCATCAGAGATACCACATAGAGGACATGTGCTCAGGACGTCCAAATGACGCTGGTTCATGCATTTGTTTGTAGGTAGCGCACCAGCAATTATCTTCCATGCAAAAATCTTCATCTTTTGTGGTAAAGGAAGCTTCCATACCATACGCCAAGCCGGTCTCTCACCATCTGGTCTTGAGCTGGAAGCTCCACCTGATATAACATCTACATGGTTGGAAACTGCAAGGTGGTAGGCACTGCGAACCGTAAAGTTGCCAGACTTTTCAGGTTGCCACGCCAAGAAATCATTTTGTCTCATTGGTGAGGTACGAATTTTTAAAATAGCTTCCACGTCTACTGGTAAGAACCACTTGGACAGTTGGGCATTGTTCCATGCACCGTTCTCATCCAAGAAATCGGATACTCGCTTGAATCTGCACTCTCCTCTTTTTGATATTGGCCTATAAGTTGGCCCTTTGGGAATCCATGGGTCTCTCCATACACAAATTTCTGACCCATTACCAACTCTCCAGATCACTCCTTTCTTCAAAAGTTCTAGGCCATATTCCACACCCTTCCAAACAGCCGACAAATTTCCCGTAAAGACCGTGTCCACAAGATTTCCATTCGGAAAATATTTGGCTTTCAGCAAGCGAGCACACAAACTCTCTGGATTATTTAGTAATCTCCACGCTTTCTTAGCCAGGAGAGCTCGATTGAAACACCTCATATCTCTAAATCCCATTCCACCATGTGACTTAGGCAGTATCATGTTATCCCATGCCAACCAAGCCATTTTTCTCTTCCCGTTTTCTACACCCCACCAGTATTGTCTTACAAGTTTTGTAAGCTCATCCGTAACCGAGAAGGGAAGCTTAAAAACACTCATAACGTATGTTGGTATTGCTTGAGCTACTGCTTTAATAAGTATTTCCTTAGCTCCTGAAGACATATACCGTTCTGCCCAATCCACAAGCTTTTTACTTAGCCTAGCTTGCAAGGATTCAAATCTCACTTTATTCATACGTCCGTCAGGCACAGGTAGACCGAGATACTTGGGGTCAAACACCTCTTGGGTTACTTCCAAAATACCTTTTACTTCAGCCATAGCATTTGCTGGACATGTCTCTGCGAAAAAAATGGAACACTTTGCCGGATTCATAAGTTGGCCGGTTGCCGAAGCATAAGTGTTCAAAACATTCTTGACTGCAGAAGCTTGACTTGCATTGGCTTTAAAGAAGAGCATAGTATCATCAGCAAACAACAGATGAGATATCCCATGTGCGCGCCGATAAATTTTGATCGGCTCCAATACATTGTCCCTCATTGCCTTGTTTAGTAAACCAGATAGAGCATCAGCAATAAATAAGAACAGAAAAGGGGACAAAGGGTCACCTTGCCGCAAACCTCTTGAAGGGCTAAATTGTTCCAACAGTTTTCCATTGAACTTGACATAATATTTCACCGACCTCACACATTCCATTATTCAAGAAACCCAGATAGGAGAAAAGCCCCACTTGAGCAAAGATTTCTCCAAGAAGTCCCAATCTACTCCATCATATGCCTTCGAGAGATCGAGCTTGTAAGCACAAAAATGAGAATCCAATCTTTTCATGCTGAATGTGGTGCAAACATTCAAAAGCAATTATAGCATTGTCCGATATCAACCTCCCCGGAATAAAAGCACTTTGGTTTTCTGAGATAAGATCCGTTAAAAGAGGCCTTAGTCGATTAACAAGACATTTAGAGACAACCTTGTACACCACATTGCACAGGCTAATCGGTCTAAAGTCTTTCATACTTCCCGGGTTAGGTAGTTTTTGTATCAACACGATTGACACCACTCGGCATGACCCCTGTGACGAAGAAGAGTCAAACTGCATTAATAATCTCCGCCTTGATTACACCCCAATTCTGCTGATAAAAGCGGGCTGGGAACCCATCTGGGCCTGGCGCTTTAAGTGGCCCTATCTGGAACATTGCATCTGAAATTTCATCATATGAGAAGTCCTTACAAAGAGCTTCATTCATCTCCATTGATACCTTCTCCGAAATTTCTGCTAGAGCAACCTCCGGTGTTAAGGTTGGGTCCTTTGTAAAGAGTTCCTTAAAATATGATGTTGCCATCAATTCCATCTCACTTGGTACCCGCGTACATGACCCATCCTCCTTTATCAGTTTGTGAATTAAATTTTTGCGAGCACGCCATACAGCTTTCCGGTGAAAGTAGGCAGTATTACGATCACCCTCCTTGAACCAATTAATTCTAGATCGTTGCAGCCACATCATCTCTTCTCGATATAATAGCTCATCCATCCTGTCCATTTTATTTCTAATCACACTCCGATCAGCATCAGAAGCATGAAGTACCTCTAGCTCAGCTCTTAGCTTCTCCAATTCATCGATGTCACCACAGAGCCAAGATCACCCACAGGTCAGTGCTTCTCGCACGCTTGATCTACCACCTCAGGTAGCGAAGGTTCTCTTTCCCATATAATCTCGTATCGTGGTGAGCCCTTCCTCCGTGGCACGTCAGCCTCAGCAAGCAAGCTCAGCAAAACAGGACAATGATCTGATCGTGGTGATGTCAGGTGTCGAATAGCCGGATGAGGAAATAAATCCCTCCATTGGTCATCAGCACATGCACGGTCTAGACGGACACGAACATTCTACACGCCACCCCTTCTATTATCATATGTGAATGGGACACCGAGGAACCCTAAATCCGAGAGTTCACATAGGTTCAACGCATCACGGAAGGCAACCATTTGACTTTCAGCACGTAGTGTATTTGAAAAGTGCTCATGCTGCCACATAGCTTCGTTGAAGTCGCCACATACCAACCATGGAGCTGACAGCTGAGTCCTTAAATTAACTAGCTGACTCCACATGTTATGTCGATCCTCAACTCATGGCTCACCATATACAAAGGTAGTTCTCCAACTTAGATCCCTCGATTCATCCACAATCATGACATCAATAAACCGTGGATTGGAATCAAGCACTGTAACCTGTAGAGATTCATCCCAAAATAAAGCAAGACCACCACTCAAGCCATTACTACTCACGGCACACAAACCCCGTAATCCCAACCTACTCCTCAACAGCTTCATACGGGCCTCAGATTGCCTAGTTTCACAATGGAAAACCAGTCTAGTGGAGTTAGCCTGGCACAAGGCTAACAAATCACGAACTGTCCGGCTATTCCCCACACCCCGGCAGTTCCAAAATAGGAGATTCATTAGACCGGCCATTACTCCTCTCAGGACTGTTGATCTCTCTTCAAAAGAGTAGCTAATCGTTGTAACCTTGCTGCAGATCACGCCGCCAAGCACAGCTAACCTGCGGCCAAGCCTTAGGAAGCTGCCCACGGAACAAACAAGAACATAACCTCTCTCAACTTGGAATCTTCAAACCAGAACGGGACGGAAACTCACCGTCGGAAGACGTCCGACAGGAGGAGATTAACCCTGAACGGGGACAAAACCAACGGTGCCAGGCACCGGGAGAAACAGCCACCGCCGGCGGGTGACGGTGGAAACCTAGGTCGCCTCAGTTATTGCCATAGCTAGAGAAAAACGCTTCGCGTCCATAAGTTGTCTTTCAACAGCTGAACTGTCGAAACTATGCCTCAGTTTATTTAGCAGAACAGAAACATCTTTGACATTCGCTATTGTATATTTTGCACCGAGTTTAACCCATCTTTTCTTTGCTGATGATTCGTTGCTTCTTTTGAGAGCACGACGTGAGGAAGCTTTGGTACTAAAGGAAATGCTGCTGTTATATGAAAATTGCTCAGGACAGTGTATTAATATGGAGAAGTCATCCTTGATGTTTAGTGCAAATGCAAAACAAAATCAGAGAGATATGATCAAAGCTGAATTAGGCATTGTAAGTGAAAATTGGAATGAGAAGTATTTAGGAATGTCGGTTTATATCGGTAGGTCCAAAAAGAAGGCGTTTGCATACATTAAGGATACAATCTGGAAGGCTATACAGGGATGGAAGGAGAAGCTTTTATCAAGGGCAGGGGAAGAGATTTTAATCAAAGCCGTCGCTCAAGCTATTCCAACCTTTCTCATGTCATGTTTTTATCTCACTAAAGGTTTCTGTGATGAGCTGAGTGCAATGATAGCTAAGTTTTGGTGGAGCCAGCAGGAGAAGGAGAATACAATTCATTGGATAAGTTGGAGGACGCTCATCAAACCAAAAGGTAGAGGGGGTTTGGGATTTCGGGACATACATAATTTCAATAGTGCTATGCTGTCTAGACAGGTGTGGCGGCTTGTCCAAAATCCTGATAGCATGTGTGCAAAGATTTTAAAAACCAAGTATTTCCCGGAGTGTCATATCCTGGATGCTAAACCGATTGGAAACATGTCGTATACTTGGTGTAGTATCTTACATGGAGTAGAGATCATTAATAAGGGTGCTATCTAGAGAATAGGAGATGGAGAACAAGTGAAAATTTGGACAGATGCTTGGATTCCGAGAGCCTGGTCAAGGAAGATTTTGACGCCGTGCGGGGATAGTATTCTGAGTAAAGTATCGGATCTGATTAATCCAATTACCGGGCAGTGGGATCAGGAGTTGGTTATAGAAACTTTTTCAGTTCAAGAAGCAGAATTGATCTTGAACTTGCCTTTGCATGAAGGGGCAGTGGATTTTATTGCATGTCATTTTGATCCTAGAGGAATACATTCTGTTAGAAACGCATATAAGTTATTGACAAAATTGCAGGTCCATGAAAACGGTTTGGATGCTAGTACGAGTGTGCAACAACCTGAAATTTTTGGTGGGAGAGGCTCGAAGAAGTGGTGGAGAGTATGGAAGCTAGAATGCCCAAACAAAATTAAGCATTTCTGGTGGCGATGTGCACACAATTCTTTAGCATTGAGGAGTAACCTAATGCGACGGGGAGTGAAGATTGAGAATCCAAATTGCCTATTCTGTAACCGTGTCCAGGAGGATGGCTGCCATCTTTTTGTCAAATGCAAGGAAGTGAAACAGTTGTGGCGTTCCTTGGGATATGAAGGTCTCAGATTGAAGCTTGAAGAATGCGAGAGTGTTGAAAGATCTATGGATTTAATTTGGGATTTGCCAACTAATCAGCGGATGCAAATAATCACTATGTGGTGGCTATGGTGGAAAGAGAGAAATAGGATCCGAGAGGGAGAATTACCTATTTCGTTGTCTGATATGATTCGCCGAGTACAATGTACAGCAGCAGAGTATCTGAACTGCTATGCATTAAAGCGTGATAGCACAACGATAATCGCTGATCGGTGGTTACCTCCAGATGTGGATGTTATTAAATTCAACGTTGATGGATCATATGTGGAAGGAGAAAAGAAAGGAGGATGGGGAGTTGTTGCAAGAAATGATAAGGGAGAGGTTGTCGCTGCAAGGGCAGGGTGTTCAGATGCAATACATGATGTGTTTACTTCTGAACTGAAAGCAATGGAGGAAGCCTTAAATCTAGCATCTGATCTGGGAGTAATTAGTGCAAAGTTTGAGACGGATTCCCAGCTGCTGGCCATGACGTTGAATAGTAGGAAGGCAGATTATTCCAGGGAGGCTGTAGTCATTAAGGACTTGAAAATTCAAAGTCATTTGTGGTTTTCTTCTTGCTCGTTTTGTTATAGTAAAAGATGCACGAATAAAGTGGCCCATATAGTAGCAAGAGAGGGTGCAAAATGTAATTTAAACTCATCTTTGTCATGGAGTATGAGGTGCCTGAGTGCGCCAGGAGTGATGTAATGGGTGATTCTGCCAAAAATGTTTCGTAATAAAGTTTATACTTTGCCTTCAAAAAAAATCTAGAGGTGGCATGGGCTTTAGAGACTTACATATGTTTAATAAAGCCATGCTAGCAAAACAATGTTGGAGTACTAGAAGAACCAAATTCTCTATGTGCAAGGGTGCTTAGAGCGAGATACTACCCAGATGGAAACCTGTTGAAAGCACAGTTGAAGCCTAGGAGTTGTTTTACATGGCAAAGTGTTATCTCTGGTATGGAAAATTTCAGGAGAAGCTATATTTTGAGAATTGGAGATGGTACTCAGGTGAACATCTGGAATGACCCTTGGGTATCCACAAGTCCTACAAGAAAGATTTATACACCGAGAGGCAATATTATGCTCCCAAAAGTGTGTGATCTCATAACTCCAGTCACAGGGAGTTGGGATGAGGATCTGATCAGAAGCAATTTCTGGCCTATTGATGCAACCAAAATTCTTGAGATTCCAATGGTGCTGGTTGGTATGGATGATTTCGTGGCGTGGCATCACACAAAATCTGGGAGATTCTCTGTCCGTTCTGTATATCATGTTGAATGGTCCTATCAGTTTGGACGCCATGAAAGAAATATTATGGGTCTGGAAGATTCAGAAACCAAGGTAGTCTGGAAGAAGCTTTGGGAGCTAAAAGTGGCATCAAAAATCAAAATCTTTGAACGGCGTGTGCTCCATGGTCTGATCCCATGTAGAGGTGTGTTAGCGAATCGGCACATCATACATGAGAGTTCCTGTCCTTTGTGCAGAACCGGGTGTGAAGATATAATGCACCTGTTTTTCAAATGTGGACGAGCTAGAGAGGTTTGGTAGTGCCTCGGGTTGCAGGAGATCATTGATGAAGCAACTTGTCTGGATCGATCAGGAGCTATGGCTCTGGAGAATATTATCTGTAGGAGAGGCCAATGGAACCTTATGGGTGATGTTGGACTGCCGGAGCTAGTACTAACAACAGCCTGGTATATCTGGTGAGAGAGAAGGCAGTGTGTGCATGGGGAACTATTCAAATGTCGCATAGATCAGCAATGTCTATTGGTTCCCTAGCTGCTAATTACTCACGAGCAAAGAAGAAAATTGCCCCTGCTATCAGGAAAGGTTGGGAGTGTCCTCCAGAAGATATGCTGAAGATCAACGTTGATGCAGCGTTTGACATTGACAAAGGTAGAGGTAGCTCTGGAGTTGTAGCCCGAGACTGCATAGGTAAGTTTGTGGCAGCATCTTGCACAACGATCCCTTTTGTTTCGGATGCAGCAATGGCAGAGGCATATGCCTTGAGAGATGGTCTTATTTTGGCTCAGCATCTTGGCCTTTCGGAAGTTATTATTGAGTCTGATAATCTGGAAGTCATTGAAACTATGAAGGATGGAGGCTTTTCTGCAACGGTAGCTGCTGCAGTTTTTTATGACTGTAATATGCTTGCTTCTAGTTTAGGTTCTATTAGCATTTTTCATTGTCCTAGAATTTGTAATGAAGTAGCTCAGTTGCTGGCAAGGTGTAGTTTTACTCAGTTTTTAACCAATGTGTGGGATGGTGACCCACCTAGTTTAATCTTGCCAGCAATGATAAACGATGTATCCATGTTTGATAATCAATAAAGCTAACCGAAAGTCATTAACTCAAAAAAAAGGAGAATTACGTTATCCATTGAATTTATAACAAATGCATGTATATTGTGTAAAAGAGGATTCTATTTTTTAACAAGGATTTACACCCTATCCATATCCTTTTTGATTCGAGGGATTTTTAAATACAACCAGATAAAAAACTCAGGATTGTAGAGTATGACTCTAAACGGATCGAATAGATCGATTTTGTTTCTACCACATCCCTTACCATATATTTTTTCGGATTTAGAGCAGAACAGATAATAACTGGTTGCGGGTTTGACTGCGGATATATCGATTCAAATCCGTATCCACATGCTATGTGTTATATTCTATCCTACATTATGTCCAAGCGCCACTTTAGAATCGGATAACCTTATCCGTCAGATTCATTGGGACCGGATTCGGTGCGAAAATTATCTATTCATTTACGCCCTTATTAGATAGACATGATCTTGAAGTGTTTGATACGAGACGAGAAACAAAGGAAGTCTAGCAAGAGGTTTGAGTCCACATAAAAATTTCTTCCAAAATAGTGCGCAAAGGATAGTAACGAACACATCCTACGGATTCCAATCCTACGAATCAAATGAATGCCATGAAAAAACCTAAGGATTCATAAGTTACGAAAATCTTATGAAATTTCTTTAAATCAGAGTAGTATATATTTTATAAGTTATGTTAGTTTATGGTCACTCATCTCCACACAATTTCTCCAACTCCTTTTTCTTGTGCCTCTGAGGAAAATATTATATGTCTATCGATCTCGCTTTTTTGGGCAAGGCAATAATTTGACAAAGAATACCGTTTAATGAAATGGAATGTTCTTTGTCGACCCAAATAGATGGTCTTGGAATTTAAATACTTGATGTAAAAAATAGATGTTTACTCAGTAAATGGCTGTTTAAACTTCTCAATGAAGAGGGTGTGTGGCAGGAGCTGCTGCATAACAAATATCTTTATAACAAAACGCTATCTCAATTACAAGCTTAACCTACCGATTCTCGATTTTTGAAACAAATAATGGGATTCAAAGATGATTTCTTTAATCGGGGATCTTCGCAATTGGTGTTGGAAGTACATTCGGTTTTTGGAGGATACATGGTTAGTACCACGTCTTTAGCTTTCCAATATGCATCTTTTTTTAATATCGTGCGACATAAAAATGTAGCGCACAAGTCCCTCTGAATATTAGTTTCGGACGTCCTTTGTGAGGAGATAAGCGGAATGCGTGTGTCGTGGTTTTGTCACGGCAGATGTTACCAGGGGGTAACTTAGGTGTGGGTTTTTAGAGCACATGTGTACAGAAGATTGTCTCGCTCCACGGTGACACACGATTTACCCAGGTTCAGCCTCTCCATAGGAGATAATGACCTACTTCCTGATTCTCTCTTATTGATATAAAGATCTCGTTACCCGGCAATCACAAGTTACCGAGTTACAAGTCTAGGTTACAAAGATGTCTCGATCTCTCTCTCTCTACCTGGGGATTCTTTCTTGCTTGTTGCTTATGGCTCGAAACTTGTCCCCCAACTATGACCTAGGAACCGGCTTATAAAGACTGCTAGTCTCCTGGTCGCGTACAAGGTAAAACCGGGTTACACCCGTACTAGGAGTCCTATTCTATCTCCTCTAGTCTTGCGTGTACTCCAAGTCCTGGACTCCGTGACGCGCACCGTCTTCGGGTCTTCTGGAATCTTCTTTGTAAAGGCCGGGTTACCGACAAGCTCTCCGGCCCGTTAGTATAACCTGGCCCATGGTGATGGTTAGCTGATCTCGCCAGGCCTCCTGCCAGGCGAGTCACGCTTCCCTCTTCATGGGCCTACCGGATTATGATCCCCCCAACAGTAGCCCCCAGGATAACTCGGGTGCCAGGTCTGCGTGCTCCTCCTCTGGATATGTCTCATCTCTCAGAGTGAGCCACTGTCCTTGCTGTCCGGGTTAGCCTCCTGAAAATAAGAAATACTCAAAGAAAAGTCAAAGCTTTAGATAAAACTTGCTCTGTTTCATTTATCATCCCTGGCTATTCTTTTTTGTAACCCGGCCTCTCTTTCCCGGGTCACATTTGTTACTTCAATACTTAGTGAAAATTTCCATCAATCTCAATCTTATCCCAGAACGGGGAATATTCTTTTTGTCTTATCCTTTTGTCGTTGACCGTCAGTCAAAGATCCTTATCTCTTTACTTTTCACCATCGTGCCCCTAGGTTTTTACCACGGGCTATAAATACACGTCCACAGTAAACGCGATTCACTTTCCCCCATTCACCACAGCTTCATGTTCAACCTCGCGCCGCCACGCAAGAACCCTAGATCTAGGATCTTGGCCGGCCGCACCACTCCAACTCCGGCAACCAAGGTGCGGCCGCTGCTCTTTTTGCCTCAAATCAACTCAAAACTCACTCTGCTACAATTTTGCATCTTCTCCTTCTCAATCTGCGTTGTTCTTGCTTTTAATTTGTTTAGATCTTCATGGCTCCAAAAGCTGTACCAAAGCTTGCGGGGAAGAAGAAAAAGGCCGACGGCGGCGCCGCCACGCCGGAGGCGGGGAAGAAACCGCGACCAACGATTGTGATCAAGGCCAACTGGGGAAAATCCAAAGCCACGGATCTCATACTCCAGGAACTAGTGGCGGCTCAAGTACTCCCCCAGCAAAACGTGATCAAATGGCGCGGCGCCACTGACGAAATCCGCCCTCAACCCGGCAAAGATGAGGTGGTTGTCTTCACTAAGCACGTAACCGGGGATTCCGACCCCTGGGTTCACTTTTCTTCCGTAGGGTACTTAAATATTACGGCCTTAGGCCCCAAGATATAGGTCCCAACTCCATTCTCAACATGAGCAACTATACTGTTCTATGTGAATCATATCTGCAAATCCCTCCAAATTTCAATCTGTTCCTTGAACTATTCTACTGCAAACCTCAACGTGAGCATACTGACGGCCCGTTGTTGCAATGTGGGGGCGTTTCTATTCAACGCCGCCGGGAGAGTCCCATGCCCAGCCTGAAACTCCTTAGCCATACTAAGGACTGGAAAAAAACTTTCTTTTATTGCAAAGACACATCACCCGCCAAAGGACCTCGCTTGCCGGGTTACTCTGTTGACCAGCTAGCTCTGAATGACAACCAAAACTCCTACGCCTCCGATGAAGACCGAGTTAAGCTGCAACCTCTTCTCCACAAAATAAACATGCTTGTAGCTCACGGGTTAAAGGGCACGGACCTCATCAAAACCTGGATGGGTTGGAGGATCCAGCCTCTTAGTATTCGTGACAACCTCTTCTACAAGTACACTGGGAAGCTTACAGACCCTCTCCGTTACTCGGTTGCGGAGTTTCCCAAGAAAGCACTGATCAAAGCCATCAAGACCCAGCTTGGGGAAACGAAAGCCGAGATTGAAGAAGATGGTCTCCCAGCTTTTTGTGCTACAAACCCGGCTCCGGAGGTAACTCGCCTTTGTACCGTTTCTTTCAGACATTATGAATTTACTTCTGCGCTTGTACTTCTCATTTCTTATTCGGGTTTCTTTCTTTTCCAGGCTGATAGTGACTGGTGGAAGATCGACACTCCACCTCCCACTCCCGGAGGTGATGAAGAAGACGAAGTTGAGGAAGAAGAGATGGAAGGTGAGCTTGACCCATTAAATGGGATTTTCCTCGATCTGATTGACAATGACTCGGCTCACCAAGGCATTCCCATTGATAACCCGGACACATGCCCTTTAGGTCCGTCGGAAAACCCGGAACCCGGAAACTCGGGCTCCACCTCCTCTACCACTGAACCGCCAAAAAAGCGAACTCGCTCTGCTGTGATAAAGGTGCCTCATTCTCGCTTATCTCAATATACTTCGAGCAACACTAAAACTACCAAGCAACCGCAGGAGAAAGAGCAAGAAGAGGAACTGGAAACCCGCAAGAAACGCAAGACCCAGTCCTCGCCAAGTGATGAACCCCTGTACTCAGGTATTCCCAACATTGCTTCTCCTCGCCGAGCCGGCCACCCGAAAGTTGCTCCCACTGCTTCCCATCCTTTGGCTGGTAAACACCGGGTTCCTGACTCCCGGTCCTTATCAGTTTCCTCAGGTGGGTCAAACGGTGATATGCCAGATGACATCAGTATCAACACCGGGTAACAATTCTTCTTTCTCTTTGAGCAGTTATACTTGCTTTGATTGTCATGCAACTAACTTATATCACTCGTTTTTCAGGGCTCAAGCTGCCCTTTCTGATGACCCGGAAGCTACACCTTCTCCTCCACAGCAAACTGTGACAGAGCCTCTTCAAAGAAGGCTCGCAAACACAGAGCCGGCTCGAGAGGAACGAGAAAGGGAAGACCCGGCTGCCATGATACCTGAAATCAACATAGTAGATTCTCCTGCCGAGTCACAGAAAGTTGTAGATGACCCGGACGTTGTGATTACCGGGTCTCAACGCACCAGCGTCCAGGCCCCTCCACTGTTATGACCAAGGTGCTCGAGCCAGAGATGAAACCAATCCCAGAGATGCACGGGAAGGACCCCATTGTACAGTCCAATTTACCGGCTCTCGAAGGGATGGAATGCAGCTCTTCTATCTGAATATTTTCCCGGCTCTCTGAGCACAAGAACTTTGAGAGTGACCTGGTGAAGATGATGAACAAACGCCACGAGGTAATCTTTCTTTACTTATACATATATTGTAGCCCTCAAGCTTCTGATTGTCCAACTTTGTTGATAAGCTTGAAGCTTTACTTATAAAAACTTCAAACCTGTAGCCCCCAAGTTCCGGGTTAGCTATTCATAGCAATCTGGAACTAAAACTGTACTTCCATATCAACACTTGGTATCCTTGAGAATAAAAACGTCAAACACTGTAGCCCCCAAGTGCCGAGTTAACTGTTTACAGCAACTAGGGACTAAAATTTTGTCTTTTAGAATCATCTTGAACATATCACTTATAGAACTTCGAACGTGGTAGCCCCCAAGTGCCGGGTTGTCTGTCTGCAGCAGTCTGGGACTCCACTCAAATCTTTTAGCAATAAAACTCAATTGTGTTGCCCCCAAGTGCCGGGTTATCTGCCCTTCAGTAAGTCGGGACTCACAACTATTATTGGCTATTAAACTGAAAACTATATATGTAGCCCCCAAGTCCCACGTTATCCTTCATCAGTAACTTGGGGTTTAACCTTTGAACTTATTATCTGCATATCTTATAATACTGTAATCTTCCAATCTCAGGATTATGTTGCCAAGACAGAGCAAGAGTTGGCTCTTCTCAAAGAAAAATTGAAGATAGAATCTGAAGCCCGGCTAACAGCCTCTGAACAACTTCAATCTTTAGAGAAATCCCATACTGAACTGACTCAGGAACACTCTGACCTCAAGAAGGAAATGGAAGAGCATGAGGAAAACTGGAAGGAGCAGCTGGAAAAGACCCAAAAGCAACTGAAGTCCACTACTGCCGATCTAGCCAACCTCAAAGCCATGATTCAGGCTATGGTATCTGCCCTTCTAGGTAAACAACCACACTTTTCATCCAAGAATTTTTGCTAACCCGTCTTTCCTTTTTAACTGAGACCCCAATTTTCTTTTGTCAGGTGAACGAGACCCGGCTCTCCGTAAGCAGACCATGGACAAACTGAAGAGCTTATATGTGCTGACAAGGAAACTGTATTTTGGGAGCTGTGAAATGATCAAAGCCGCCAGGGAATGGGCTAACCCGCCAAGCACCAGCAGTGAAGTTGTTGGCCACTTATCCACCATGCCACAATGGCTGGAACTATGGAAATGATCAGCTTGCAGAGCCGGTGTGATGCGTGGTCTCGCACTCGCCAAGGCCTATCATCCCAGCTTTGACCCGGCGCCTCTCGTCAAGGGCTTTCCTGAGTTCAATTCTAACGGGAGCAAATTTGACAAGAAATCTTATGCCAACCTCATGAAGCAAACCCAGTATGTTGCCACCCAGATTGCAAATAAAATGAAGTTGTCTTCCTTCCAGTATGGCTATGACAAGATGATGAGAAGGTGATTGACGAGGAACCAAAGCGGGTTGATCTCTTTCGAAGTTACAAAGAGAAAAAACAACCAACCACAGCTCCAAGTTCGTCTACACCAACTGTACCTCCCCCATCTCGTGCTGCTGTGGAAGATGATGATGAATGCACATTTGAATCTATGTATCTCATCACTTGGAGGAAAGACATTTCAGACTCGTCCAAGGAAGCCCCCAAGACCCAAGCAGAGAGCCAAGCCAGAGCAGAAGATGAGCCAGCCAAGAGCGCCAGAGATGACCCGGCTTCCATTCTTGACCGTGACCCGGCCCTAGATGCTGAGTCTTGAAGCATGCTGCAGATGTCTTTCTGCATAAAAAACAATCTTATTCGGCCCTGTTGGGCGGTTCTGTAATAACTTAACACTGTGGCTCTATTATTTTGATGGTGTGCCTGTACACCTTAAAACTTTGCTTGATATCTAATGAACTTGGGCTTTCGCTTGTTCTGCAAAGTTTATGGTTGTGATGACCCTTTTGGTTTCTTTAAACTATTAGCCGGCTTTCGCATGGATTTTCATTGTTGCAACATCTCTGTTAAAAACAGGATCAATCAAGTCCCAGAGGGCTTCATGATTGATTGAGTTCACCGGCATGCAATCAAGCCATATATTGCGAGTCACATCGAGCTTCATAGTAAGATAACCAAGAAAAATTGGTGGATCTATATGTTGGCCGAGTCATGAGATTGTAGTTGTACCACAAAGATAATCAGCCCCATGACCAAATGGCCTTTTTTTGCCGGGTCTTGAGTTTGTAACTGCACCTTTTTCTTAAGTGTACAGCCCCCAAGACCTAAGATAAATAATGAATTTTCAAAAACCTCAACCAATCACCCAATTGGATATGCCGGGTTACAAATATAACAAGAATTATAACTAAACAATATAAGTAAAAACTGTAAAGCAAAAACTGAGAAATTTTTCTGCCAAACATCACTTTATTCATATATTAGGTCAGCAAGCCGCCTCATTAAAAACCTTCCAGTCCCCTTAGGTACCCTGGTAAGGAAAAGAGCGCGTCTGAAACCTGCTGCCTCTTTACATCGTGTTTTACATCTGATAAAACTTGAACTGAAACTATGTGTAGTAAGGACGAAGCTAGGCAATGTTCCATGGTCGATTTCTTTCTTCCAATGACTTGGTACTATGATCAGTTGTATTGAGATTTCACTATGTTCTCTTGCATCCACCAGATAGTATGAACCATTGTGCAAATTCCGGCTTATGATGAAAGGACCTTCCCATGGGGGTGATAATTTGTGCATCCCAACTTGAGATTGAACCAAGCGCAAAACTAAGTCACCCTCTTGAAAAGATCGAGTCCTGACCCGGCGACTGTGATAACGTCGCAAATCCTGCTGGTATATTGCCGATCTTTGTAGGGCTTCCTTCCTAACTTCCTCCAATACATCAAGAGAATCTTGCCGGGTTAACTCATTTTTTGTCTCAACATAAGCCGCCACACGAGGCGAGTCATGAATAATATCACTCGGCAAAACAGCTTCTGCTCCATATACCATGAAGAACGGTGTGAGTTGTGTGGATCTGTTTGGTGTTGTGTTAATGCCCCAAACGACAGAGGACAATTCCTCCACCCAAGCTCCAGCAGCTCTGATACATGGAACCCGAAGACGAGGTTTCAATCCTTTAAGCAATTCCTGATTTGCACGCTCAACTTGACCATTAGCTTGGGGGTGAGCCACCGAAGCAACGTCAAGCCGGATATTATTATTTCCATAGAACTTTGCCACCTCGCCCAGAGACATATTTGTCCCATTATCTGTGATGATACTATGCGGATATCCAAATCGATAGATGATGCACTTCAAAAACTGCACTGCTGTAGCTGCCTCACAATTTGTAACTGGCATAACTTCGACCCACTTTGTGAATTTATCAATAGCAACTAGGAGGTGGGTTTTCTTGCAAGGTGACATCTGGAAGGGACCCACCATGTCAAGACCCCAAACTGTGAAAGGCCAAGTTAAGGGTATAGTTCTCAATTCCTGAGCCGGCACGTGTACCTGCCGGGCATATTGCTGACATCCATCACACCTCCGGACCAAATGCTCCGCATCGGCCAAAGCAGTGAGCCAGAAAAATCCATGTCTGAATGCTTTAGCTACCAAAGACCGGGTTGAAACATGATGACCACAATCTCCCTCGTGAATCTCTCTAAGTATTTTCTGGCCTTCCTCTGGTGATACACAACGTTGAAACACGCCGGAAGTGCTTCGCTTGAATAACTCGCCATTGATAACTGCATATGCTTTGCACCGTCGTATAATCTGTCGATCCATAACTTCCTGACCCGTCAATTCTCCATGCAGAAGATACGCCAAATATGGTTATGTCCACTCTGGAGTAGCATGTAAAGCAGCAACTAGCTCCTCATCAGCCGGGTCTGGATAAGCAATTTCTTCCTCTGATGGTACCTTGACCTATGGGCTCCACAACTCAGCTAAGAAAACATTGGGTGTAACCGGCTCACGGTGAGAGCCGAGTCTTGATAAAGCATCTGCGGCCTCATTTTTCCTGCGATCGATGTGATCCACCTGATAGCCTGAAAAGAACCCGGCTACCTTATCCACCTCTCTTCTGTAAGCCGCCATCCTGGCATCCTTTCTATCCCATGTTCCAGATACTTGCTGTGCTACAAGGTCCGAGTCTCCATAACATAAGATACGTTTGATGTTCATCTCCTTCGCCGCACACAAACCATGTAGCAAGGCTTCATACTCAGCCTCATTGTTCGAGCAATCAAAGTGAATTTGCAACACATAACTCAACTTATCACCTTTGGGCGAAGTAAGGACAACGCCGGCTCCAGATCCCTCAAGCTGCTTAGACCCGTCAAAATGCATGACCCAGGACTTGGTGCTGGGTGTTGCTGGAGGCGCGTTTGTCTCTGTCCAATCATTGACAAAATCTACCAAAGCCTGAGACTTGATAGCATTGCGAGGCTCATAATTAATGTGATATGGCCCCAATTCTATTGCCCACTTAGCGATTCGCCCAGTGGCTTATGTATTCCTGATGATTTCTGAAAGCGGGACAGAACTAACCACTGTGATTGGATGCTCCTGAAAATAATGCTTCAACTTCCGGCTTGCCATGAAAACTCCAAAGACTAGCTTCTGCCAATGAGGATATCGCTGCTTTGACTCGGTTAAAACTTCGCTAACATAGTAAACCGGCCTCTGAACCAGGTATTCTTTTCCTTCTTCCTTTCGCTCAACCACAACCACAGTACTGACAGCTCGTGGCCCGGCTGCAATATACATCAACATGAAGCGAGCAAAGGCGGGTCTACCGAAAAGCGCATGATATGGGCTCTGCAACTTCACTACTTCAAACGTAAGCATCTCTGAACGATAATTTTCCTGTGACTCACCAAAGGCGACTTCCAATGTAATTTTTCCTTCTGGCCGTGCCGATTTTCCAGGAACAATACCATGAAAGATTGTAGACGTTGGCTGCAACTGTGATTCCCTAAGACCCATACGCAGGAAAGTCTCGTAATACAAGATATTGATACAGCTACCTCCATCCATGAGCGCTTTGTGTAAAACATAACCTCCCACTTGTGGTGCCACCACCAGGGCTAGGAGACCCGGGTGTTCCACAACTGGTGGGTGATCAGCCCTACTCCAAGTGACAGGATACTCAGACTGTCGGAGAATGACTCCCACGAAACAGGGATAGTCAAGCTCACGAAGAGAGTTCGTGTAAGGGGCTGAACACGTTGGTCAAACAACCCTCAACCTGCACGGCGACGGCGCTCGTCGAGCAAGTGGAGGGACATCACGACAGAGATGAACACCAGCCCGTACCCAGGTTCACGGCCCTCGTGTGGAGGTAACATCGCTACTCCTGCTTGTCTGTATTGCACTGCTTGTAGAGGTTACAGTACAATGAGCTTGCCGAGGGCTCTCTTTTGGCAATGGTGTACACTAGGAAGGGAAGCAGTGGTCTTCTTCTTCCTTGCGCGTAAGTGGCTATGCTGGAATGAGAATGCGATCCCTTGCTACGGTGCTGCTCGTCCTCCTTTTATAGGCGCCCCGTGCTCCCTCCCTGCGCTTGCACTATGGTAGGGCTGTCACGTGGCGCAAAGGTACAGCGTGATGCACCGCAGCCCGGTTGTCCATGGACGCGGTCCATGGGCGTAAAGCTGAAGCCTGTGGCAGAGTAACCACCGTCCATGCAGGACGGCCAGCTGGGGCCTCAGAGGAACGTGGGGGTGCCCACGGTGACGTTGGCCGTGGAGCGTAGTGCCGGCCGGTCCCCTTATCACCAAAGAGGAAAACCTTGTAGTCCGGTGCGGATGGCACAGCTTTGTTGACCCCTTTAATCACCAAAATGGCAACTGCGGCGTCGTCGTCACCGCGCGCAGAGGCGCGCGTCACTCTGCGGCCGCTGCAGAGCCCATGTGCGCTCTGCAGAGGTTGCTTTGCAGCGAAGCGATCTCCACGAGGGTTTGGATGCCCTGTGGAGAATTCGGCGTTGACCTCTCTCCGGGGGAGGTTTCCTTGAAGAGGGGGCAGCAGTGGAGAGGGCCTCCGCAGGCCTCTGCTGCCTCAAAAGCCCTCGCGAGGCGATTCGCCTTGCGAGGCTCTCCAAGCCGTACGCTTGGTCCTTAGCGAAAATTTGCCATCAAGTGTCGAGGGCCGTAGAGGACAGGCCCAGCACACCCTGGATTTCACTGGGCCGACAGTAGCCCCCGGGCCCATGATGGGCACGATGTAGTCCAATGGACGCAGGAATCATCATGGGCCCAAAGTGTCCGGCCAGCCTGAGACACGTGTAGGGCAGTTACGCCGCGATGACACGTTCTCCTCAGAGATGATGGGCGTAGTGGGGGGACCCACCACGTCTCGGTAACTGCTCTGAGGGGAATAAAGCCTGCAGCGCCGGTTCAGGCAGCAGTTACTGCATCATTTGCGCGCCCGTCTCCTCGCTCTTGACTTCTGCGCTCCCGTGTCTCCGGCGCTCCTCCTCCTTCATCGAGCTTCTCCGCCGCCCTTCTTTCTTCGACCATGGGCCCCAAGAAGGACAAGGCGGCAATGGCGAACGTACCGGCCGAAGCGCAGCAGGAGGACGAGTTCGCGCCGGCGCTGGTGGGGACTCGCATCCACACGGCGGAGGCGCTGGACAAGATCCGGCTGATGGCCGCGGGCAAGAACAACGAGCACGGCGCCACTGTTCTCAAGGCGGCGCGCTTTGGCAAGCTCGCGGCGGGGCTGTATCCCATTTTCTTCCAGACCATTTTCGCTGGTTTGGTGCCGCCATTTTCCCCCTTCCTGGAGGAGGTTCTGGCCTTCTATCAGATCCAACTTCTGCATCTGCACCCCAACTCCATCTTGATCCTCGCCATCTTCGCGTATCTTTGCAAGGCGTATTTGGGGGTGATGCCTTCCGTGGCCTTCTTCCGGAGCTCCTACGCGCTCCGCTCCACGGCGCCTGGCGAGCGGTCTGGTTGTGTGTCCTTCCGCATCGGGTGGGATGGGAGGCATCTACATCCCCATGTCCTGGGACGGCGACAAACCCGTCACACGGGTGACGAAGAAGGTGGACGATTTCCGCCAGCGGTGGTTCCTCGTGGACGCCAAGACGCAGAATTCCTTCTTCGACGTCCCTGAGGCGCCGCCGCTGAAGAACTCGAACTGGTCGAGTGCAACCTTTCAGAGCCCGAAGATTGCTGACTTGGTCGCACGCATGAAGCTCGTCCGCGAGGCTGGCCTCACGGGGCAGATGGTTGCTGAAGACTTCGTGAGGCGCCGTATTGCTCCTCTCCAGAAGCACACGAAGCCGATGTGGATGTATTCAGGCCCGGCGGACCCGATGCGGCTGCATTGCAGCTCCCACACCCCCGACGTCATAGCTTCATTATGGGCATCCTCTTCACCGCCCCGGAGGTTCCTGTGCCGCGCAGTGAGCTCGCGAGGCCCCTCCATCAGATTACTCCGAAGAAGCGCCTCGCGATCCTGGAGCTGATGCCGGAGTTCACCCCTCAGGGCCTGGCAGGGGAGGAGAAGAAGGAGCCGCGGCGCCCGTGGTGGAAGAGGACTGGGCCTCGGAGTCACCCGCCGCATCAGATGCCGATCTGGGCGTCACCTGCGGAGGGGCGAATCCCTCGGCAGGGGAGGCGAGCTCTTCGAGACCTGCTCCTCCCGAGGGAGAAGTTCTGGAGATTTCGTCCAGCGGGGACGAGGATTTCCTTGTGGCCCCTTCGCGCCAGGTCGCGGAGGGGGAGGAAGACAGCGATGAGGAGGCCGCAGCGGGACGCTGTGATCCCCGTTCCAAGGCTTTTCACGACAGGGCCGCCAAGAGCCCAGTGGGCACCCCTCTCAAGAGGAAAGCTGAGACTGCTCCTGAGGGGCCCGGCTCTGGAGCTGCTTCGTCGAGGTCGTGGCGGTCGTCCACCACGATGTGGGTTGACTCACACGCCAAGACATCTGGGTAAGCATTGGTCCCTGTTTTCACATCTTTCGAGAATTCTCTTGCTCCCCTCTTGAAGGCCTTTCTTGCTTGTTTGCCAGGGATTTGGTGACGGCAAAACGCCGGAGGCTCCGCAAGGCCGCGGAGGTGCGGGGCCTTGCCTCGGCAACCGTCGAGGGGCCTGTGGAGCCCTTAGCTGAAGAGGCTGCCAGGCCCGTGGAGACCGAGGCCACGGGCCGGTCGTGGAGGAGGCCACGAAGCCTGTGTCGGAAGAGGCTACCGGGCCCGTGGTGGAAGAGGCTACAGGGCCAGTGGTGGTTGCGCCTCTGGCCGGGGCGGCTGCTTCGTCTTCTGCCGCGGAGGTGCGCCCCGAGGAGGAGGCGGTGGTGCGGACGCCAACACCGCCACGCCCCGTCACTCCACCTGAGCAGCAAGAGGAGGTCGCCACGGAGGAGGCGGGGAGCGGCTCGCCGGCGAGGAGAGGCGCCGACGTCGAGATGGGGGAGAGCGTTCCTCCTCCGCCCCAAGGCACTGACGCTGAGGCGGAGAAAGACGTTCCTCCGCCGCCCCCTCCTAACGCAGATATTGAGGGGGCGGCGGCTTCTTCTGAGGCCGCAGCAGGCACGGCGGCGGCGGACCTCACGGTGGCTGGGCAGTCATCCCCAGCCCCTGAAGCTCGAGAGGAGGCGCCGATGGAAGACGACGGTGCTGGAGCCCATGGCCCCAATGACGGAGAGGGCTCGCTTCACAGCCCCCAGGCCAGGGTCGACCCGGGCCCAAGCTCGGGACCCCCACCCTTGAAACTAGTGCGCACGAGGGAGCCTCCATGTCTCGTGGGAGTTCGCGGGCTCTGGTCCTGGGCGGCAGGAGCTGGAGCGGCGCCGCCGCAGCTCTACCTTCCGCCTGGCGAGGGGTGCACTGGACGGGCTGGAGGCCCAACTCGCTCTTGAGGAGGCCGAGCTCGCCAGAGAGTATGATGAACTGGAGAAGGCCTGGACCCGCTTCTTCGAGATCGTGGAGCACCGTCGCCACGACAACGAGGCCATGCAGGCGCAGCGAGAGGAGGCGCTGCGCTTCGCCAAGGAAGTCCGCGAGAGCGTGGTGCGCGAGGCTCAAGAGACCCTGGAGCCACTCCAGGCCGAACGGCAGGCCGCTGAGAAGATCGCGAGGCGGCCGTAGCGGAGCGCCAAGCCGCAGCCTCAGAGCGCGCGGCCCTCGAGACCACGCTGGCCGCTCAGCGCCAAGAGCTTGCTGAACGCGAGGGGAAATTTGCTGCGGAGTCGGAGGCCACGCGAAAATCTTTGGACGCCCGGGAGCAAACACTGGCAGCGCGCGAGGCGGAGGTGCTCAAGCGCGAGGAGCAGCAACTGCAGGCTGACAGGGAGCTGTCCACGCAGCGCGCAGATCTTGAGGCGCGGGAGGGCAATCTGGCCGAGGTAGGCAAGCATGATGAGGAGCTGGCCAGGCACAAGAAGCTTGTGGAGAAGTCCAACCGAAAGCTCGCTGCGAGGAAGGAAGAGGCTGAAAAGGATGTTGCCGCCAAGCAGAAAGAATACCGCTCTACCGTCGCCGAAGAATATGCCGGGAAGTTCAGGAAGCAGGAGGACCGCTTAAGAAGAAACGCGCGGATGACAATGCCCGCATCATT
Organism: Poa pratensis; assembly: GCA_947311845.1. Taxonomy (NCBI): domain Eukaryota; kingdom Viridiplantae; phylum Streptophyta; class Magnoliopsida; order Poales; family Poaceae; genus Poa; species Poa pratensis. Next base: position 43,509,807 of record CAMZMU010000034.1, read on the forward strand.
CAACTGGAGCACCAGAACGCCAACCTGAACTCCCAGTGAGGCGCGCCAGAGACGGTCGTCGCCGCGCGGAAGAGGCTCGCGAACGTGCAGATCAAGACCTTGCCTCCCTGATGGCTGATATGAGGGAGCTGAACGCGCAGGTGGGCCCTGCTGTGGAGCGTGCTGCAGAGGCTGAGCACAGCATGCAGGCGGCGCGGGTCCCGACGCAGCAGCGGGAGCGCATGTTCAAGTCCTTGGTGACCCGGGGGAACACTCTCGCGGGGCAGCTAGGAGTGGATGCCCCTGCAGTTCCCGTTCATGGGAACGCTGACGCCGCCACATACCTCGCCTACTTCGATCAGCTCTTCACTGCGCTCGAGGGCCCTGTGGCGGAACTTGGCGACGTTGTTGATGAGGAGTGCCGCAAGCTCTTGACTGTGGCGATCGATCGCGTCTTCGCCAACATCCAGCGCCTTCAACCCGGCTTCGACTACGAGTCAGTGACCGAGCCCGTCGAGGAGGACCAAGCCTTGGAGCTCTCCAACTCGGTTCGATAAGAAGTCAACGATTACGTCGACCGCTTCAAGAGGGTTGAGGCGGAGCAAGCCGCTGAGGAGGATGAAGGCGCCGAAGAAGAAAAGGCTGAAGAGGACGGCGATGGTGAACCCTCTGCCTAGGCCACTCCTGCAACAAGATGCGCTTGACGCGCAGCTATCTTTGTATTAAGACTTGTTTTAATTCATTCTGGCTTGTAAGATACTTTGATCATACGCAACCATGTGTGTGTGTGCCCCTCGATGGGCCTTTTATCCCTGTTCCATGTCTTTCTTTGCTCTACGTCGTCAGGACCCATCTCTTTGCGCTATGACACCGCCGCTGCGGTATGCCGGAGCGTGACTCGGCAAGGCCGGGGGGTGTGCAAGGCTTGGAGAGGTAAGGCTCTCGAGTCGCGGTGCTCGAGGGCCCCCCTTTGACGCACAAGCAGTCCATGCAGTGTGAGGGAGAAAAAACCCGCTCGAGGGACGATAGGTGCTCGTGAGAGGGAGGAAAAACTCCTGAGGGGCGCGAGCGCTAGACTTAGCTTGGCGAGACTTTGGCCTCGTAGAGGGCGTTGGCTTCCCTGGTGGGGCGTTGGTTTCCCTGATGGTGCGCTCCCCTCTAGGGGTCGGAGCGTGACTTCTCGACCTTGGGGAGGACTCTTGTTCCCTGTATCGGTTAGAGAGGCAAAACCAAAGCAGGCACATGGTAGTAAACACTCATGCGCGCTTATAGGCTTCCTCATGAGTATCTCGCGAGGAGAGTAAGTACCAAGGTCCTTTGGTGAGGTGGCGTGTTTTGGGAGCAAGCCCATGGGCTAGAGCTCTTTGAGGAGGTAACAGGCGTGAGAGCGTGCTCACGTGTTAGAGCTCGGATCCTTTGGATTTTGCGGTGTTGTTGGGGTGCTCTTGAGGCACAGTCACCGTACTCAGCCCCCGCTCGCGAGGTGCGCATGGGGAAGAATATGAGCGCGAAATGAACTAAGATGATGAAAAGTAAAAAACTCACCACCAAAATATTACACAGCGGCGCCTCAGCGCAATGTTTCATTGAGAAACGAATTGGTTCATTACACTTGGTATTACCAAGATAAAGTTTTCCATGTCAAGACCTTGCCTCCCTGATGGCTGATATGAGGGAGCTAAACGCGCAGGTGGGCCCTGCTGTGGAGCGTGCTGCAGAGGCTGAGCACAGCGTGCAGGCGGCGCGGGTCCCGACGCAGCAGCGGGAGCGCATGTTCAAGTCCTTGGTGACCCGGGGGAACACTCTCGCGGGGCAGCTAGGAGTGGATGCCCCTGCAGTTCCCGTTCATGGGAACGCTGACGCCGTAGGCTTGGTCCTTAGCGAAAATTTGCCATCAAGTGTCGAGGGCCGTAGAGGACAGGCCCAGCACACCCTGGATTTCACTGGGCCGACACAGACCACTTCAGATACCTCGGAACTGCTGGTGAAACTACGTTAACCGCCATTTTGACTAACTTTCTGTCTCGTTTTGTGGCATTAATGGTGTGAACATGGTACTGGCCAAGCTGCTTTGGGTTCTGCTGAAATCCATCCTGATCCTCTCGATTCTGATTGTTTTCACCGTTGCCGGGTCCTGTATTTGCGTTGGGAGGTGGCCTATTTGCCGGGTTACCACCCGGGCCGGGTCCTCCTCCACGACCGCTGCCATGCAACGCCTTCTGTATCTCCTCGTTTTTCCACCTCTGCAACCACACACTGTTCCAAAGAATGATTGGCGGGTTTGCCCATTTTACAATGACGGGGACAGGGCATCCTGAAAGCTTCAAAATGGCTGGTGGGACGAGGTGGGCCTCTGTAGCTATTGTAGTTTCCATTGTTACCATTGTAATTTCCATTGTTGGTGGGACAGGGCATCCTGATGTAGCCCGAGTCACGTCCATCACCATGTCAAGTACTCCAACACTCCACAAGTCACCATGGACATCAAAGGTGAACTCCTTCCTCTATGTGAACCTCGATATGACACTTTGGAATGGTATACTACTTGACCATTGTCACTTTGTATTGCTAGTCATGACGAGTACGACTCCACGGGAAGATGGCCAAGGCGCACGAGGAATGGAGTCCGACAAGACGGTGGCTTGGAAGAGAAGAAGGAAGAGGAGCAAGCACCCCCAGGCAGCGGTACTACCGCCAGAGGTCGCGGTACTACCGCCCCAGCATATCCAGGCAGCGGTACTACCGTCGCCGCTACCGCCAGAATCGACGCTCTGTTGCTCAAGCCGGTACCTCCAGCGGAAGCGCAGCGGTACTACCGCTGGACCCAGCGGTACTACCGCCACGACATGATCAGAGGCGGCTTCGAAGGCCCGCCCCAGCGGTACTACCACTGCGGCGGGAACCAGCACGGGTTGGAGGCCCTTATCCTCTCCCCACCTACCCCCTTGTGGATTCAAGACCTCTGATGCATGTAAAATGCATACATGAACTTTGCACTTTAATTGCTTATATTCCAATCATATTTGCATCATATAAGGATTATATCAATGTTTTATCATGATTTTGGAAATATCTCAATGATTTCCTATTTTTATGGAATTAACCCTGCACAGGCAGAAAACCCCGTTTTCTTATTTTAATGTTTCAGGGACCCAAACATCAACGAAATCACATGGAAATTTACGGGCGTCAATATTTGGAAGGAAGAAGACCTGTGGGCGAAGGAAGCGAGCAAACGGAGGCTCGAGGGCCAAACGAGGGGGGCCCACGCGGCCAGGTACTGTAGCCGCGTGGGACCCACCCATTTGGGCCTCGTGGATCCGTTGCCTTCGATCTTTTCTCCACCGACATCGTCTTGACCTAAAAACGCCTATATAAAAGGTCCCCCGACGTTCTCTGGAAGGAGCGCCGCACAAACACAGAAACACCGAAACGGAGATCAGGAGCTGCAGATTGGAGGGGAAAACTCCGGCGGGGCGCTGCCGGCGTGGTCTCCATCTTCTCCATCGACTTCTCCACCGTCTCCATGATGAAGAGGGAGTAGTCCACCTCTAGACTATGGGTTTGTGGAAGTAACTTATGTATCTCTCCTCTCTTGAGCTTCACTAATCAGCACCGTATGAGCTGCTGAACATGATTATGGTCACCGTTGTAATACTTTTGTGGTGGATCTTTATGAGGTAATATATGTTTGAGATTGCAATGTTTGTTTCAGTTATGAGTATAGATGCATATTATGTACCCGTTCTTGTCTACTTGTTTTGATCAAGCATGTTTATGAGAGCGTGTGTGGGGGAACGTGTGCATTAGTTGGAGTAACGGGGGGTGGCTAGTGCAGTGAACGTGAGAGAAAGTTCTGCGATCCACTTTGGTATCTTTACCTTACTTTGTTGCCTCACTAGGGATAAACTAAAATACCATGCTACCGGGGATGTGGGCGTGACCATTGCCACTACTCCATGACTAGATCTAGCATGTTCTTATTTTCACTTCATGTCATGATACTTAATGCTATACTCTGAGTTATCTTAATTACTGAGGTGTTATGATTTAGTTCGCATCTCGGTGGAGTATAAGAGAGGTTAATAACCAAAAGATCTCTATGTTAGGACGTGATGCCCATATATCTAAGTAACTTGTTATCAAACCCTGTGTTGCAATCTCATATGTTAACTGTGTATGTTTCATTGTCTACCACTTTATAAAGAGAGAGTGCATTTGTGAAACCATGAACCCCAGTCCATTTTTAATCATAAGAAACACCTTTCCAACATCATATACCACTTTTCTATTTTCAGCCATCATTAAATCCGAAAATACAAAAATACTTTTCATCTTGCATACATCATTCAAAAACCCAAAAATATCATTTACCATTGCATCCACCATCATTGCATATTTATTTCTTGTTTGCATTGCATAACTATCCTGATATCATTCTTACACCTTGTGCTTGACAACCACAGGTGAGGTTGAGGACCAAAACATCTAACCTTGTTTTGTAGGTAACCAAAAGAAGGATAAGAAGATAAATCTACCACTTCAGATTCCCCGAGAGTTCGATATTAAACCCTCGAGTCACCCCTCGTGGGGAAAACTGTCTTCCACTTACTATACACTCTGCACTTGGAGTCTCAACCTAATCCCGTTTATTTGTGCAGGCATCAAGACTTGCTCTTCGGGATCATCAAGACGTTTTCTGGCGCCGTTGCCGGGGAATCGTAGCTGAGAAATTTATCCAAGGGTGTGCATCACGCATTCATCTCACAACAAAGTCAACGTCACCAACTTGTGCTAACACCTAAGCTTGGGGAGGTTGCACCTACGTGAGCACCATCTTATCCATCTTTACTTACAAAGCAATTTATTTGTTTTGTTAGTGTCATTGCATATCATATCATATTTATTTCAGTTTTGCATAAAAAATCAAAAATACCAAAAAAAACTTGCTATCATGGTGCTTGGAAACAAACAAGGAGGGAGTTCTCTAGGGAATTCTGTTTCTAGTTTTAAACAATATCATGGAGAAACATTAAAAGATGCTTGGGTAAGAATTAATAGGATGCATTATGAAGATCCTACACCTTGTGAAGATGAAAAGCTAAATCTTTATTTCTATTATGGAATAGATCCTTGGTATCAAAATGCTTTAGATGGGGCTACAGGTGGAAGTTTTGTCTTGTCAACACCACCTTGTGCAGCCATGACACTTAGAAGGATTTTTGGTAGCTTTGTGGGTAGCAAGAAAAAGTTGGAAGACACCACAATAGCACTTGCTTCATCAAAGGATAAATTTGAAACTAAGTTAGAAAAGCTACCTAGTAAGGAAGATTTTGAACAACTAGTTTCTTATTCTGAAAACATTATTCCAAAGATAAACAATGAATTGCTTAATGTCATGCATAAGTTGAAAATTTGTGAGAAAGAATTTCTGGAAAAAGATGTTTACCTGAACATTATTGAGGAAAAATTGGTTCGGGTTAGTGATTCATTGAGAAAAGATTCATCTCTTAAACATGTGAAAGAGGTTCCTGGTAGGCAACAAGTATGGGTTTGTCGCAACAGTGGAACATGGGGTTCCCCTAGTACTGCCAAAGTGGGTCCACCCCATGTGGGCCCAAGATGAAGATGGACAAGACCAAGACTCAAGTCAAGCTGGCGGGTTCACCGTCAAGACGCACATGGCCAACGACGACTAAGGGCTCCGGTCCTGGGGACCTTCCGGGTCCCCGAATCAAGCGAGAAGGCCAGGAAGGACCCGAGAGCCCGAGTTCCCGGCAGGAGGCCAGGCTCCCTCCGGGTACTTCCTACGTTCCTGTGGATAAGCACTCCACCTCACCACGGAAGACTTGGGAAGCAAGGCGAAGGCAGCGCGGGCGGGAAGCACGTCCCGTGGTGGTGTCAGCTCCTGTCCACCCCAAGGCGGACGCTCCCACCTAACCCAGAGGAGACGCTAGGCTGAGGAGAGGCCACGTCTCCCCCTAAACTAGATGAGGAGGGTCCTTCACCCCGAAGGTCCCTCATGCCCCTCACGTGACCCTGTGGCAACCCCTTAGCCTATAAAAGGAGGACCAAGGCACGGGAGGAGAAGGAAAAGAACGAAGGACAAGCTAGAACCAGAGCAAGACTAGACTAGGGCTGCGGAGGTAGAGAGGAAGGTGATCTCCTCCGGGTCAGGATCTGTCCTTCTTCTACCTCGGGCCAAAACCCTTCCGGGTACCCTGCCGGGAGGTTCCATTGTAAGCCACACTATGAAGAACTCATCAATCCAGACATGCAGGAGTAGGGCTTTTAGCCTCCGGGCGGCCTGAACCTGGGTAGCTCCTTGTGTCCCTTTGGTTGCATGCTTTGATCGTGGAGAGGAGAGCTTGATCTAGACTCCGCCCAAGAAGACGATTCTCAGCCTCCTTCGCGCCCCGTGCCGAACCTAAAAGGGGGTATCCTATACTCCCGGTGTCCGTGCAACGAGACACGACATCTGGCGCGCCAGGTAGGGGGCGCAAGTGCTGGATTCGTCTCTTCTTCATCAACATCAAGTTCATCGTCAAGTTCATCGTCAAGTTCGGCGTCAAGCTTTCAGTCCGTGTCAAGATCTGCTCCAGCGCCTTCGGAACGGCGCTAGTTTCGGCTCTCGTGAAGAGAGATACCGAATCCGACATTCAAGATGACAAAGAAGAGAAAGGGAAAGGCAGCCTTCGAGTTCCTGCGGTACCCGGCCTCGGCTTCGTTCTTGACGAATCCTCACCGGCACCTGCCGCTAAAGATCGCGCCTTTGGAGTCCATCCCTCCAGCCGCTTATGTCAGCTCTCTGGTCAGCACGGGAAGACCTGAGGAAGGTGCCACGAACATTGATGTCCCTCTTTCCCCATGGACGCATGGAGCGAAGGAGGAACTCTGTTCCGACGCGCCGACCACAGTGCCGCTTCCGGAGGAGGAAAACCTCGACCAAGACACAAAAAGCGAGCCTCGGCAAGAAGATCCTCTCATCTACGTGCCCCAAGAACTCCAGATTCCTCTGCGCAAAGACGGCCAGCCTGGAGTGTGGTGCATGTACCACAGATCTGACCGGCACAGTCTGGAAGATTGCCGACAGTTCAACGACATCCAGATACGCCAGAAGAACGGTGATTGCTATTCGTGCGGGAACCAGGGCACATCAGTCGAGATTGCCCCTCAACAAGAAGTCCAAGAAAGCCAAGAGGAGTGCCACAGCTGGGGTTCCTCAGAAGGGAAGATCTTTCGGACCTTTGCCAATGCATCCACCCAGACTGAAGAACTCCCGGAACCTTGCTTACTACCGGAGCCCCCACAGATACAAAGCAGTCAAGGGCAAGCTGCAGCTAGCTGGGATCAAACCTTCATTTGCGGAGACGTGGCCCACGGAGAATGGGATCTCCCGGGTCACATCGTCACGATACAGCCTGGACCAAGTGGACCCCCTCAGAAGTACCGGATCGCTAAGTGGCTAGCATCAGGATCCCGCGAGTAAAGCAAGCTTCAGGGTCTCCGGACCGGCATGAGCCAGCCAGATTGCCGGTCACCAAACAAGGAACATCCGGGTCAAGGAAACATGGGGTCTCCGGACCGGCGTCTCTGATACGCCAGCAAGCCGCCGGATCACCAGTTGGGTGGTCTCCGGGTAACTCGAGCAAGAAGCACAAATGGTCTCCGGACCGGCGCAAGCCAGCCAGTCATGCCCTTAGTCGGCATTGGAGGCTATCTCGGTTGGAAGCCTTGTCCCCGCCAAGAATTGCTGGGCAAGGCAGAATTATGTCTGAAACACGGCATAGAAGACCCGCCTTGGCGGCAGCGCGACAGAACGATTACCGAGGTAGCCAGAAGGAGTCAAAACGCGAGCTAAGTATAAACGTGCTTGCACGGGCTTGTTCCCGGGTATATCAGTTTTATGTGCTTTGGCTAAGGCGAAAGCGGGCGTTCTCCTGGGGCAGCGCCTTCGCGATGACACTGTCAGTTTCCCTCGGGCAGTGGAATCGTGGGCTGAGGTCCGTGCGGTCAGGAAACGGTGGGTCCTTTGGGGGGTTGCGCCCTGTGTCCGCACTTCAGATCAGTCTGAGTGCCCACGGCTGGTTAGCGCTCACACCTTTGGATCCTTCCCGAGAGCGTAAAGCCCCCACGAGTACAATAAAACTTATATACTTTGGGAAGAAGTTATTTACATTCAAAAGCATGAGTTCATAAGCCAGTTGGCAACATCAGTACAAAAGCATGGTTCACGGCCCCTGGTATTGTCCTTTTCAGGACTTCACAGGTTCACGGGTCATCTTCTCGGGAAAGGTGCTTCAAGATCTCCTCCACCTGGCGGGTCACGTCTGGAGGAAGCGGCGTCCCGGGTTCAGGCGCCTCCAGCTCGGATAGCAAGGAGAGCTGCGGGTGTCGCTGGCGAAGCGCTGTGACGAATCGGGTCGTCACCTGCCTCACTGCCTGTTCCCCAGCAAGGCGAGTGGCTCTGCTAACCTGCTCCTTGATACCTTTGATGAGCGAGGCCACGTACTTCAAGAACCCGGGATAGCGGGCGAAGGAAGTGGAGTGATCGGCCATGAGGACGGGCGGAGAAGGCACTCCCAAATTCGTGAACTCCTGCACGATGTCCAAGGACCCGTGGTTCATCTGGAGCAAGACGTTGTGATCATCGCGGCGGTGTGAGCAAATCGCCGTCGCTCTTTCTCAAGTGCATCCTTCGCTCCGCCAGCTCGCCTGCACTCCCGTCAGCTGGTTGGATACCTGCTCATGTTGGTGCCACGCAATCTGAGCTTGGGATTTGGACGCTTCCATCGCCGCACGCCCATCAGCCAGCTCCTTTGTTTCCTTCTTGCGAAGGACAGTCATGCGCGCATCTTTGTCCTTCCAGAAGTCAATTGCATCGCCCAGTTCCCGGATCTTCCTTTCCATGGCGACGCGGCCAGCCGTAGCATCTTGCTTAAACTTCTCAGCTGTTTTGAGGGCCTGCTTCTGCGCCTCAATCGTGGCCGTCATCGCCTCAGCCCGGGCGGACAAGCTATCTCTTTCGCCCCTGGCTCTTTGGAAATCCGAGTAGGCTTGTTCCCGCTTTCCCTCTCGCTCTTGAGCTCGCTCTGGAGTTTAGAGACCTGCTTGCTTAGCGACGAGGCGGCTCTGCTTTTGGCTCGAAGATCATTTTCAACCTCGCTGCGAGCCCAGCCAGCCACGTTCTCCAGGCCTTGTTCGAAGCGGTCCTCGTCCCGCTCCATCTTGATCTGGAGCTCCTCAATGGTGCCAAGGTAGTGGCGCTCTTCATCTTCCAGCTCGGCCTCTCGTCGCTCCAGCTCTTTCTCGCGGCTGGCCACTCGCTGTTCCCAAGCATAGAGCAGCTCTTCGTCCGCCGCCAGCTTCAGTTCACGGGCGCTACGAGCTTCCTCCCCGGAGGGAAGCCGCAGCTCGCGAGCCTGCGAGTGCTCCCCGCTGTCGGAGGTCGGGGGCACCAGCCGCGCCAGTTCGGCGCGGGCAGAAGACAAGAACTCCGAGACGCTGGAGAACGTCTTGGAGAACCCGGGGCCTTCCTCGACTCTCCCGGGTTCAGGGCAGGGGTCAGCGTTCCCGGGGAGCCCCGGGGATGTACCCGCCTGCTGCGAGTCCTCGCGGTCCGAGGGTCGCCTGGGGATCCACGTCGCGCCTCTCCCCAGGGCCTTTCGCGCCGACAGCCTCCGCCTCGTCTGCGACGACCGGAGCCACCCCCTGGTCCTTGGGGCGGACTGGGGGCTCGGGGGCTCGGAGTTGCCTCCGTCGGAGGCCGGTGGAGCTCGACGCTTCGACGTCCTCGCCTCTCCGGGGTCGCTTGCTTGGCCACTCCGGGGTCGGGCTCCTGTGCAAGAAAGAAAGTCAGAAGTCAGGACGGCGGCAGAAGAAAAACAACTCCGCTTTCAAAGACAAGATGCCATCAAAACTTACCGGCGGGCTCTCTTCGATCCGGAGAAGCTCCACCTCTTCTGCACCAAGTCGTCAAAGAGGTCCGGCAAGGACAGGCTCTCATCCCCTACCTCCATGTCAGCAAGGGGAGGAGGGATGGCCTCCGACACCTGATCAGACTCCTGCAACGACGGCGAGCTCGGCGGCACAGGCTGCTCTGGGAGTTCGTCACCCGGCGGGTTTGTCGCCGCCCCGGAAGGAGCGCCGGGGCCTCCGCGCCGCAAGGTACTCCCGGAGGAGTCACTTCGTCGCCTTCGTCATCCGAAGTCCCAGGTTCTTCAGGGGAAACGTCCCCGTGGGCAAGGCTTGCTCCCTTGGCCTACCTCCTTGAAGACTGCGTGTTTTGGGTCGGCGGGGGCTCGATCTTGGTAGTACCCGCCACCCCGTACTCATTGCACTCTGGCATCGAAGATCGGATACCGTCGGCGGCCGGATCTTCGAACAGCGGCAAGGTCTCGTCCTGGAACTCGAAGGGTACCCATGGCAATATGTAGCCCATGGACAGAGCCCAGGTGGTCTCTGTCAAGTGGAATCTAGATCGTGGAAGGCTGCTGCCCACCTGATTGAGTTCCCAGAGCGGGCGGCTCCGGAACTGCAGAGGGGCAATCCCCCTGTGAAGAAAGTCTGCCAGGATCATGGCACCCGTCACTCCCCTTGCGCGGAGCGCAGCCAACCTGTTGATGACTGGAGCCAGTGCTTCCCCTTGAGAGCTTCTCTCCTTCGAGTGTGCCAGTCGCTCCGCTGGATAATATGGAGTCATCAGATGGGGATTGGTCCCGTCAGCTTCGACAAAATACCAGTTGTGCCTCCATTCTCCAACCGAGGCCTTGGTGAATGTTTCCGGGTACTGGTGCGCCGCATCTCTCCGGAGGCAGAAAGAGACACCGCCAGCGATCCACTTGGACTTCCCCAGGCGTGGAACGAAGAAATGGCGGAACAGGGCCACCGAGGGCATGACACCCGCAAATGCCTCGCAGGCATAGGCAAAAGTAGCAAGCATCATCACGGCATTGGGGTGCAAGTGCAGCATATGCAATCCGTAAGCCTCCAAGATTGCTGCGAAGAACTCGGAGAACGGAGGAAGAAGGCCGACGACGGAGAAATCGTGGAAAGTAATCACCTCCCCTTCTCGTTGAGGACCGCTCCCAGGGCGCACCACCACTCCCTCAGTACCGCGGAAGCTCGCGGCCAGGGATTGGCGGACGCGTTGGATGGCTTCTCTGACGCATACTCACTGGGAGAAAAGAGGGCCTGAGTCACCCTCATCGAGGGCGGCGCTTCGGCCAGGGAAGCCTCCATCGCCATCTTCTCGGCGGCGGATTGCGACATCTTCCTCACTCCCGTCCTATCTCGCTTAGGCGGCATGGGCTGGGGGCAAGAACAAGGAACGGCGGCGGCCAAGGCGGGAGGCGGCGATTGGCGAAGTCAGGGAGAAGGAGTCTCCTGGGCGGCGATTTGGGGATTTCGGCGAATCTGGAGAGGTAACGGCTACAGTGGAAGCCAGTCGTGGCTTATAAGGCATCCCACACGTCACGTCGCGGCCCCATTACTCCGACGGACGTGGGGATCGAGGGGGCGTGCCGATTTCTGCGCGTTTCGCCCGTTGGATTCCAGGATAAGCAAGGGGTCCGTATGAATCGCAACGTTCGCCGTGATTCAGTCAACAGGACCCGGGGGCTCGTCTCTACCTCGCCTCGGCGGGTCCCCAACGGAGCTGAGAAGACCAGGTACCCGGGACCCACTTTGACCTATCTTTAGGCCATGGCCCCGGCAGCTGGAGCAAGAGCCGCCGGGACCATGCCCGGGGGCTACTGTCGCAACAGTGGAACATGGGGTTCCCCTAGTACTGCCAAAGTGGGTCCACCCCATGTGGGCCCAAGATGAAGATGGACAAGACCAAGACTCAAGTCAAGCTGGCGGGTTCACCGTCAAGACACGCACATGGCCTACGACGACTAAGGGCTCCGGTCCTGGGGACCTTCCGGGTCCCCGAATCAAGCAAGAAGGCCAGGAAGGACCCGAGAGCCCGAGTTCCCGGCAGGAGGCCAGGCTCCCTCCGGGTACTTCCTACGTTCCTGTGGATAAGCACTCCACCTCACCACGGAAGACTTGGGAAGCAAGGCGAAGGCAGCGCGGGCGGGAAGCACGTCCCGTGGTGGTGTCAGCTCCTGTCCACCCCAAGGCGGACGCTCCCACCTAACCCAGAGGAGACGCTAGGCTGAGGAGAGGCCACGTCTCCCCCTAAACTAGATGAGGAGGGTCCTTCACCCCGAAGGTCCCTCATGCCCCTCACGTGACCCTGTGGCAACCCCTTAGCCTATAAAAGGAGGACCAAGGCACGGAGGAGAAGGAAAAGACGAAGGACAAGCTAGAACCAGAGCAAGACTAGACTAGGGCTGCGGAGGTAGAGAGGAAGGTGATCTCCTCCGGGTCAGGATCTGTCCTTCTTCTACCTCGGCCAAAACCCTTCCGGGTACCCTGCCGGGAGGTTCCATTGTAAGCCACACTATGAAGAACTCATCAATCCAGACATGCAGGAGTAGGGCTTTTAGCCTCCGGGCGGCCTGAACCTGGGTAGCTCCTTGTGTCCCTTTGGTTGCATGCTTTGATCGTGGAGAGGAGAGCTTGATCTAGACTCCGCCCAAGAAGACGATTCTCAGCCTCCTTCGCGCCCCGTGCCGAACCTAAAAGGGGGTATCCTATACTCCCGGTGTCCGTGCAACGAGACACGACAGGGTTAAAAAGGAAAAGAAAATTGAGGAAGTTAAAATGCTTAATGAAGTCAAGGATCCTTTGCTTTACTTAGAAAATTGTAGCTTGCATGAATTAATATCTATCTTACAAAAATTTGCAAGTGATCCTTCCATCAACACTAACCAAGCAGGTTTTGGTTCTTATATTGCTAATCATGTTGTCGTGGGGTAGATAACACGGCAGATGCTACTTTGGGGTAGCTTGAGTTTTTGGGCAAGACGACACTGGCGTCTGGGAGATTGTTTAGCATTACAGGGGACACAGGTTTACCCAGGTTCGGCCTCTCCATTGGAGATAAAGACCTACTTCCTGCTATCTTATTATTAATCTTGGTCTCGATCTCGATAACCCGGCTACGACAACAGAGCCGGATCTCGATCTAGGTTACAAAGCTTGTGTGTCTCTCTCGATGGTTCTCTCGCCTAAAGCTTGGGAATTATCAAAGTCTTGCTAGCTATGGCTCAGGGGCCGGTTTATATAGATACCGGGCCCTCTGACCGCGTACACAATAGAGCCGGGTTCTACCCGAACTCCAAGTCCTATCCTAGCTCCTTTATTCTTCGTGCATTCCAAGTCTCGAACCGCCTCTCGAACCGCCTCTTGTACCTTCCAGAATATCACCTTCCTTAGCCAGGTCACCGCCAAGATGCCGGCCCAGAAACATAACCCGGCCCGTGTTGAGGGCTAACTGGCCTGACCGGGCCTCCTTCCTGGCGGGTCACGTTTCCCTCTTCATGGGCCTACCGGGTTATTATCCCTCCATCAGTAGCCCCCAGGTTAACCAGGTTGCCATGCTTTGCTTCCAACTTTGTGTCGCTTCCTTGATCAATGCTGGTACCCTGGCTTGCCGGGTTAACCACCTGAAATACAAAAACAACAAATACATATAATGCACTATTTTATCTTTCTGCTTAACTGGGCCAGCTCTTCTTGGCGGGTCATACCATAACCCGGCTTTCTCATACTAGGTCAGATGTCTCTGGGTCTCTCACCCAACACTTAACGAAAATCTCAACTCAACTGGGCCACTTGCTAGTCATAACTGGAGTCAAAGAATATTCCTTTTGTCCTGTCTGTTTGTCGCTGGCTTCCCGGAGAAGATACTTATCTTATCCGCTCACTTTTACCGCAATACCCCTAGGGTTTTCACCGTGGCTATAAGTATCTGGCCACGACCCCCAGAGTAAGTTTCCCCATTCTCACGTTCATCCCCTACCTCACGCTCGCGTCACTGCCACCGCAGCCGCCGGAACTCCGATCTTCAATCGCGCCCTTCAATCTCGTTCAATCTCCAAGGTAACCTCGATTCTTACTTTTATCCATTCCGCGCATCCGATTCCAACCTTTATTTCTTCTAGATTGGCTCCGTATTTCATTATTCACATCCGCACCTAAAGCTAGGGTTCATAATGCCATTGTTGCGCTCTGTCCTCCAGAGCTGAAATCCATGACGAAAGAGAAGATAAAATTTGGAGGGCCCCGTGCGGCCAAAAAGCTCGCAAAGAAACCCCCTGGTACTGCTGCTGGTGCATCTGGATCCGCGGCTCCCGCAGCCGCTCCAGTGAACTGGACGAGGTCCAGCGCTACAAAAACGACCCTCCAATCCTTCGTGAACCGGGGCGAACTCCCAGCTCAGAACGAGATCCAGTGGCGCGCACCTGGGGAGGAGACCCGGCCCACACCAGAAAAAGGTGAGGTCGTTGTGCTCTTAGATCATGTGACCCGGGGTCTCCGCCCCCGGGTTCCCTCTTTTTCCGCCAAGTCTTTCAATACTACGGGCTCACCCATGGATGTGGCGCCCAATTCCATTTTGAACATTAGCAACTACGTCGTTTTCTGTGAGGATTATCTCCAAAGACCTCCGTCTCTCGACTTTTTCCTTGAAATCTTCTATTGCAAACCCATCTCGAAAAAATCAACCTCTTGGTCCGTACGGGGGCGTGTCTATTCAACGCCGCAAAGAATGCACTTTCCCGGCTCTTGCTTTGGCCAGCCACCCTAAGGGGTGGCAGAACACTTACTTCTACTGCAAGGATACCTCTCCTGAGGCTGATAATTCCCGGCCTTCAGAAATTCCCCTCTTGTGTACAATTCAAAGATGAACAGCTATGCTAGCCCGGAGAAGCGGAAGCACTTGAAGGCATCCACTGCCGGGCCAGAGCCCTACTAGCCCACGGCCTTCGTGGAACTGATCTGGTGAAATGCTGGGTTGGTTGGTTCATTCAACCTCTCAGCATCAGGACCCGGCTCTTCCATGAATACACAGAAGAGACCACTGATGACATGCGTTACTCAGAAATCACACTGTTAGAGGATCAAATCGTGAAGAACGCCAAGAGGCTCCTTGGCGAAAAGAAGACTGATATTGCTACGAACGGGCTCGCCCCTTTCAGCACCAAGAACAAACCTCCTACGGTACAACTTGTCATCTACTCACTTCTTTAACTGTAACCCGGTATTTCTTGCAAACTATCTTACTGATACCTTCTTCTTTTTGTCAGGACCCAAGTGGTGGAGTGCAGATTACACCCCTACGTCCTCTGCTGAGGAGGACACAGAAAGTGATGATCAAGATGAAGAAGAAGAAGGTGAGCCAGACTCCGTAGGCCGGCTTTCCTCGAGCTGATTAACAACGAAGTCCCCGAAAAGGACTCTTCTGCTGACAACCCGGCTCATTTTATTCCAGGCCTCAACGACCCGGCTCCTGACGTACCGCCGGGTCCACAAGCTGTTGCACCAACTCCTCAAAAGAGGACCCGAGCTGCAATTGCAAAGGTGCCATTTTCTCGTTTCTCAACTTGCATGATGAACTCATCTCAAACTCAAATACCAACACAGGAAAAGGAACTTGAGAAGGAAGCTAAAGCCAACAAGAAACCGCGGACCCGGTCCTCTGCAAGCCATGTCACTCTGAGCACATGTATCCCTCCATGTTCTTTATCAAGCTGGGCCAAATCGATCCAGAAGACGCCCAGCAAAAAGTATCCTTTGGCTGGCAAAATCCGGGTCCCTAAACGTTCTCGTGTATCAGATTCTTCCTCGGACGCTGTTAGCACGCCCGAGGATTTCCACATAAATGCCGGGTTAGAACTACTAGTCATCAACCCGTGCATCTGCACGGGCTAGTTTTTTAGCAATACATTATTTAACCTTTATTTCTTGACTTATTTATAAAAAAGGTGCAGTAAAGATGAATATGATGATTGGCAATTTTGTATACGAATGTTTATTTATTTAACATGGAGTAGTTTTGGTTTACTTGAGAGAATGCATCTATTTCCTTTGGCGACATATTCAAACAACAAAAATTCACTACTTCCTATATTCTTCTTAGATTCTTGAAATGAGCATATCAACTAATTATGCTTAGAATCTATTTCCGTGGCACTTTATTATGCTTAAAATCGCCATATAAAATAAGCATATCCTGATTTTATGAAATCAGAGCCTTAGTAGGTACAGACAGAAGACTAAGCAGTTAGATTGGTAAGAGAACAAAATTACACTTTTGTTACCTGGATACAAACTTGAAACGTTTTTCCCGTGACATAAGCATTTTTATCAATATAGCCAGCATGTAGCTTTGCCCAATGTCATTGATACCGGCACAGAGTTGTGGTATCATGTAACATAACTTAGTTTTGCTCTGTAACAAAATATTGAAGCAATCAGAAATGTACTACTTCCTATATTCTTCTTATATTTTTGAAATGCGGCTCCGCATGCTGGGACCATGGATCGAGCAGTACTCACATATGATGGCGTTGAAGTTTCCTCATAGCAACGTCCATGTCTTTGCTCATTACACCAGACTCGATTAGTCATCGCCACTCTTAAACTCCAAGTTGTGTCATCCTGCAGAGGTATTAGCATACAGTAGTAAGCAAATTGAAGAGCTGACCTTGATTGAAAAAAACTGTGCTGATGTCGGCAGTGAGAGAACACAATGTTAGTGTCCATTCTAGTCATTTGTTTCAATAGCTATAGGTGCATCATATTTGTCAAAGAACAAAAGAATGTACAAAATGGAGCCGTATTTATGAAGTCTGTCTAGAGCCTATAAATATCAAAGCAAACCACATAATAATAATTAAAAGAGAGAAATGGAAGTGGACCTGTATAAATCCCAAGTTCATTGACCAAGTACGGCGGGATTTCATTACGTACCTTCATTAACTGATAATCTAAGACGAACCCAATATCTCCAAGATCTCACATGTTGGTAGGTAGAACTAAAAAAAAATCGAAAAGGACATCAAATTTTCACCTACTATGTACTGTAGGTAAACTAAATAAATAAACATGAACCCTAATTTTAACCTACTATATACTCTTGCTTTCTTATGTCCTAACATGCGAAAGAAATTAGTTTTGTATAACTTTTGTTTGCATCTTTGATACAGAGGAAGCCATAAT
Organism: Poa pratensis; assembly: GCA_947311845.1. Taxonomy (NCBI): domain Eukaryota; kingdom Viridiplantae; phylum Streptophyta; class Magnoliopsida; order Poales; family Poaceae; genus Poa; species Poa pratensis. The sequence goes on from CAMZMU010000034.1 coordinate 43,526,898, forward strand.
AAATGAGGTGTTGCATCTGAAACCCAAATAAGAACTTTGGCAGGCTAGTTGTACTGAACGTCTTGTGCATATAAGATTAACTTAGGCAGGCTAGTTGTACTAAATAACTTATGGTAATTTCAAGAGAGTAGTAATTTTTCATATCGGGCTCTTAATTTTACTCTAAAGCATATACTTTAATTTGCAAGCATGACCTTAATTAAATCATACTGGTTAGGGTCTAACTGGAAGTTCCTGAGTAGTACTAACTTAAATGCCAGCCTGATGATCATATTAACAGATTACTACTGTGTGCATACACTTACGTGAAAGTCAGAAGTGGTTGCAACAAAAGCAGTCAGTGAAAGTTTTTGCATAGACCTGATTGCTTAAAAAATGCGAGCAGACACCGATACCTGAAATCAAAAGCCTGGAAATGGAGCGCTGCATGGCTGATGGTCCAAAATTTCAGTTTCGTCCTCCAATGCTGTGAAACAGTTAGTTGGAGGCAGGACATGACACATCCGTTAGTGGTGGTCGCCATGTTGCTTCTCAATCTCGCTTTTGTCAGATCAAAGTAAAATACGGGCGATGCAAATCGCAAGGGATGGTTCTCAGCCCGCCTTACGCTGGTGTAACGGAAGAAAATAATCACTACTTTGGTGACAGATGTAGCGAATATTTTGACAATAACCAATGTGCAAATATCATTGCTATATATAACACGTGAATAATAATAAGGGCACTCTGATATCATAGATTGAAACACCTTATCGTATTTCTTAGAAGAGGCAGCTCTGAAATCGAAACATTAGAACTGCGCAACAATGATATAGATATTATTAAAAGCAAGCAAATCTTATATTTATATGTATTCCGTGGTTGCAGTTGCAAGAAATGTTCTATATTAGAAATATCTTCCATCTGCATCCTTTTCCAAATGCAACAAATGAACCATGTAAATAGAAACCTGTATAACTTGAGTACACCTTTAAAGCTAGCTTATGTTTTGCAGGGGCAAGAGCCTTAAATCTTACTGCCTTTGAAGCTAGCTTATGTTTTGCAGGGGCAAGAGCTTTAAATCTTACTGCAAAACTACCCAGGACATATACACTGTACTAACCGTGATTTTGAGAAAACCGGAAGTTTATGGTATATGCAAATAATGTGAGGTTATTATTCTAAATAATATAATAGCATCCAAATCAACTCGATGAGAAAACGTGTAAAGCTGCCTTTAAACATCAAGCTTATTACAACGTGCAGATTTCCACTGAATGATGAAAACAACCCTTGCTGCTTATCCTCTGCTCCCTAGTCAAGAGCTTTGCTGAAAGACATGTACAAACTGATTTTTCTAGATCAGACATACAGATCGGAGGTTCTGAAACTGAGTGTAGAAAAGAGAAGGAATTCCAACGTGATTTAACTCACCGTGTAGTGCCCCTTCAATGCTCGCGGGCAGGCACCTGGGAAAATTTGGAACATGGGCGGCGGCAGCAGCTAATCATATACAGTATATAGATCGTGGTGAAGAGACTTTCTTTCCTTGTACAGCACGCGGCCGTCGGAGGATTACCACTTCCATGCTCGCCTGGGAATTTGGACGTATGCAGGAAAGAACTTCCTTCGCTGCTGCCATAGATCCACAGTGAGACGCGAAATCTAGGGTACGCCTACGAAAAATAAACCTTTCGTCGGTAAATCTAGACGGAGCTGACGCTCAGATTTTTGTTTCCGTTTCTATTTTCGATGGGCGCATGGAGAGACCGATGAGATGACGACTCACGTGGTAGCACGGCGAGCGTGCGCTTAATCTGATGGCCACAAACACATCTCTTTTTAATCGGATGGATGTAATTTCTTAATTCTTAGGATTAACGTGGTGCTTTGTATGGGGCCTCCCAATTAGTAAATATAAGATTCTCCTGTCTTTTCAGTTTTCACTACTTTGCAGTCTTTTCTGTATAATAACCACCTTTCTTTTGTTTCAGTGCCAAATCTATCGTGGAGGAAGACCCGGAATCTTCTCCAGCTGCCTCTCCTCCACCTGTTACAGTTGAACCTTCCCAAATGGAAGTACATGTTGAAGAGCAAGCCCAGAAGGAAGAATCTGGCGCAGAAAACGTGATAGCCACACCACCAAGTCCTCCACCTGCTGCTCCAGAAACAAGTCCAGATGCACAATCACCCGGGCATGGATCTGGGACCAAAGATGTTGACCCGGAAGTCCAGATCACCGGGTCCAAGCAAGGCCCAGCTCCTGGCGTATCTACTGCCATCGCCAAGGTCACCGCTCCAGAAATCAAGGTGGATCCCAGTGCAAAAGGCAAAGACCCGGTTCCTTCTTTGGATTTGGCGGCTCTGAACTCCATGTCTACGCCTGCTTTGTGCGAAGAATATTTTTCTCACCTTGCTCACCACAAAACCCTGGAAACTGAACTGGTCTCTCTGCTTCAAAAACGATACCAGGTAATCTCTCAACTTTACTTACCTTCTTATTTCTTGTGTAACCATACTCTTACTAGCCCCCAAGCACCAAGAATATCACTTGTTGATGAGCTTGGTGCTTTAACAGAAAAAAACTTAGGCAGAAATTTCAAATCCATAGCCCCCAAGGCCCGGGTTGTCTATGTATGACAAGCTGGGACTTAACACTTGCATTATCTAAATAAATAAAAACTGCACAGTGCACTAAAGAAATTTTGAACACTGTAACCCCCAAGTGCCGGGTAGCTGCCCGCAGCAACCTGGGACTGTTTTTTCACACCTTTTAGTCCATACATAAATTAGAACTTCAAACACTGTAGCCCCCAAGTGCCGGGTTAGCTGTCCACAGCAACCTGGGACTATTACTCTTTACTTATAAACTTTTTAAACTTGTAGCCCCCAAGTCCCAGGCTTGATAATTCCTTGGCAACCTGAGGCTGAACTGTACACGTCTTTCTTTTCAACAGGAACATGTGAGCTAAGCCAATGAAGAAGTGGCCCGGCTCCAAGGAGCCTTAAAAGCTGAGACTGAGACCCGGGCTGAAAGAGCAAACCAACTTCAGGCCCTGGAAGAAAAAATAGCTGCCTTGACACAAGAAAATGCCGATCTGAAGCGAGACATGCAAGAGTATGAGGAGAACTTCCAGGAGCAGCTGACCAATCTTCAACAGAAGTTTGATGCAACTACCAGTGAGCTGACCCGCCTGAAGAAGATGATTAATGCCATGGTTGCCTCCCTTGTTGGTAAGCACAACCCTCTCAAACCCGGTAAATTTTCCTGTACCAGACCCGGCATATAAACTATGCCTTACACTGGTTTCCACTTTGCAGGTGCACGTGACGGTAACATCCGCAAGACCGCAATGGACAAAATCAAATGCATGTATACACTGGTGCGTCAACTATACTTTGGAAGCTGTGAAGTAATCAAGACCGTAAGGAATTGGGAAAACCCGCCCAGCACTTACACTGAAGTACTGGGTCATCTGTCCACAATGCCAAATTGAATCCAACTGCTGAAGAGGTCCGCGTGCAGAGCCGGGGCAATGCGCAGCTTGGCTTTGGCCAAGGCCTATTATCCCAACTTAGAACCGGGTCCCCTTGCTTCAGGATTTCCCCAGTTTAATGCAGATGGCACTCCCTTTGACAGGAAGTCTTACGGCCGGGCTGTGAAGCAAACCCGGCACGTGGCCACCCAAAATTGCCAATGGTCTGAAACTGAACTCCATACAATACGGCTACAGCGAGACCAATGAGGAGATTATTGATGAAGAACCTCAGCGCATTGACCTCCTGCAAAGCTACAAGGAATCAATTGCTACAGACCCCAGTGCTCCTAGTGCTTCTGCTACGCCTAGCTCCTCAACTCCTACTGTGCCACCTCCATCGCGCGCACCAGTGGAAGATGAAGATGAAAACTACTTCCAATCTCTTCAGCTTGTGACATGGCGCAACAACGGAGCCCCCAAGACCCGGGAAGCAGAAGCAGAGACGGCCAAGGATGACTCGGCAAGCGCCAAAGACGACACCCCAGCTACAACTCCTTCCACTAACCCGGCTCCAGAAGCCGGCTCTTAACTTATGCAGATGTTGTGTCTCTGTTAGAAAACTTATATCATTCGGCCCTTGGGGCACTTTATTGTAATAACTTAGCTATTCTGATACCATGCCTGTGATGTGTGCTTTTGCACTTGTTTTAAACTTTGGTGAAACTATGTGGAATCACATGACACTTGAAATATCCAATTGCTTATCTTCTGTGGTTTTGATGACCCTTTTGGTTTCTTTAACTGTGAGCCGGCTTTCGCATGGATATCCTGACGCAACTTCTTTGAGAAAAACAGGGTCAAACCAAGTCCCAATGGGCTTCATGGTTGATTGAGTTTCCAGGTGTGCAATCAGGCCATATAAGTGCGAGTCACATCAGCTACACGCAAGATAACCAAGAATACTAGTGGCATAAAAGCCGGGGTCTTGGGATTGCAGCTACAGACTTTTTGCAGTAAGAGCCCCCAAGACCTGGATCAATGTTTATAAAGTAAAGGGCTTATGCCTCAGTACCCCATTGATCCAAAATACTGGTGGGACGCACTCTCTGGGCATCCTCAAAAATAAAAAACTTAAACAACTGCAACTAAAACTGAAACCCAGGGATACTTATGAGCCGGGTCCTGGGGAAATAACTTTAGCTATCTCAATGACAAGCCCCCAGGACCAAGCTTGACCAAGAACTGCCACAATACATATAGAACAAAAAAAATAACCGGCTTATAAAACTGAAACATAAACTGAGACAAGACAAATTTCTGTTTCAACCTTCACTTTATTGATAGAAAAGGTTAGGTCAGCAAGCCGCCTCATTAAAAACCTTCCAGTCCCCTTAGGTACCCTGGTAAGGAAAAGAGCGCGTCTGAAACCTGCTGCCTGTTACATCGTGTGTTACATCTGATACATCTTTTTCATGCTAAGTATAATATGGGCGCAGCTGCGCAATGTTCCACGGCCTCTCACGCTCTTCCATAGAAAAGGTAGAGTGTGTTGAGTCATTGACTGTCTCTGATTTCTCTCTAGCGTCCACCAAATAGTATGAACCATTGTTCAATTTCTTGCTTATGATGAAGGGCCCTTCCCAAGGAGGAGATAACTTGTGCATCCCTTCCTTGGACTGCACCCATCGCAACACTAGATCACCTTCCTGGAAGGTGCGAGTTTTAACCCGGCGGCTGTGATACCGCCTCAAATCTTGCTGATAATTGCTGATCTTTCCAATGCTTGCTCTCTATTCTCCTCCAGCAGGTCAACAGAATCCTGCCGGGTCTTCTCATTTTCTGTCTCCACGTAAGCTGCCACGCGAGGCGAGTCATGAATAATATCATTGGCAAAACTGCCTCTGCCCCATACACCATGAAGAAAGGGGTCATCTTTGTGGATCTGTTTG
>CAMZMU010000034.1:43532317-43641376 GCA_947311845.1 Poa pratensis
TAGTTTTCACTACTTTGCAGTCTTTTCTGTATCTAACCACCTTTCTTTTGTTTCAGTGCCAAAGCTATCGTGGAGGAAGACCCGGAATCTTCTCCAGCTGCCTCTCCTCCACCTGCTACAGTGAACCTTCCCAAATGGAAGTACATGTTGAAGAGCAAGCCCAGAAGGAAGAATCTGGCGCAGAGAACGTGATAGCCACACCACCAAGTCCTCCACCTGCTGCTCCAGAAACAAGTCCAGATGCACAATCACCCGGGCATGGATCTGGGACCAAAGATGTTGACCCGGAAGTCCAGATCACCGGGTCCAAGCAAGGCCCAGCTCCTGGCGTATCTACTGCCATCGCCAAGGTCACCGCTCCAGAAATCAAGGTGGATCCCAGTGCAAAAGGCAAAGACCCGGTTCCTTCTTTGGATTTGGCGGCTCTGAACTCCATGTCTACGCCGGCTTTGTGCGAAGAATATTTTTCTCGCCTTGCTCACCACAAAACCCTGGAAACTGAACTGGTCTCTCTGCTTCAAAAACGATACCAGGTAATCTCTCAACTTTACTTACCTTCTTATTTCTTGTGTAACCATACTCTTACTAGCCCCCAAGCACCAAGAATATCACTTGTTGATGAGCTTGGTGCTTTAAAGAAAAAAACTTAGGCAGAAATTTCAAATCCATAGCCCCCAAGGCCCGGGTTGTCTATGTATGACAAGCTGGGACTTAACACTTGCATTATCTAAAAAAAACTGCACAGTGCACTAAAGAAATTTTGAACACTGTAGCCCCCAAGTGCCGGGTAGCTGCCCGCAGCAACCTGGGACTGTTTTTTCACACCTTTTAGTCCATACATAAATTAGAACTTCAAACACTGTAGCCCCCAAGTGCCGGGTTAGCTGTCCACAGCAACCTGGGACTATTACTCTTTACTTATAAACTTTTTAAACTTGTAGCCCCCAAGTCCCAGGCTTGATAATTCCTTGGCAACCTGAGGCTGAACTGTACACGTCTTTCTTTTCAACAGGAACATGTGAGCCAAGCCAATGAAGAAGTGGCCCGGCTCCAAGGAGCCTTAAAAGCTGAGACTGAGACCCGGGCTGAAGGAGCAAACCAACTTCAGGCCCTGGAAGAAAAAAAGCTGCCTTGACACAAGAAAATGCCGATCTGAAGCGAGACATGCAAGAGCATGAGGAGAACTTCCAGGAGCAGCTGACCAATCTTCAACAGAAGTTTGATGCAACTACCAGTGAGCTGACCCGCCTGAAGAAGATGATTAATGCCATGGTTGCCTCCCTTGTTGGTAAGCACAACCCTCTCAAACCCGGTAAATTTTCCTGTACCAGACCCGGCATATAAACTATGCCTTACACTGGTTTCCACTTTGCAGGTGCACGTGACGGTAACATCCGCAAGACCGCAATGGACAAAATCAAATGCATGTATACACTGGTGCGTCAACTATACTTTGGAAGCTGTGAAGTAATCAAGACCGTAAGGAATTGGGAAAACCCCCCAGCACTTACACTGAAGTACTGGGTCATCTGTCCACAATGCCAAATTGGATCCAACTGCTGAAGAGGTCCGCGTGCAGAGCCGGGGCAATGCGCAGCTTGGCTTTGGCCAAGGCCTATTATCCCAACTTAGAACCGGGTCCCCTTGCTTCAGGATTTCCCCAGTTTAATGCAGATGGCACTCCCTTTGACAGGAAGTCTTACGGCCGGGCTGTGAAGCAAACCCGGCACGTGGCCACCCAAATTGCCAATGGTCTGAAACTGAACTCCATACAATACGGCTACAGCGAGACCAATGAGGAGATTATTGATGAAGAACCTCAGCGCATTGACCTCCTGCAAAGCTACAAGGAATCAATTGCTACAGACCCCAGTGCTCCTAGTGCTTCTGCTACGCCTAGCTCCTCAACTCCTACTGTGCCACCTCCATCGCGCGCACCAGTGGAAGATGAAGATGAAAACTACTTCCAATCTCTTCAGCTTGTGACATGGCGCAACAACGGAGCCCCCAAGACCCGGGAAGCAGAAGCAGAGACGGCCAAGGATGACTCGGCAAGCGCCAAAGACGACACCCCAGCTACAACTCCTTCCACTAACCCGGCTCCAGAAGCCGGCTCTTAACTTATGCAGATGCTGTGTCTCTGCTAGAAAACTTATATCATTCGGCCCTTGGGGCACTTTATTGTAATAACTTAGCTATTCTGATACCATGCCTGTGATGTGTGCTTTTGCACTTGTTTTAAACTTTGGTGAAACTATGTGGAATCACATGACATTGAAATATCCAATTGCTTATCTTCTGTGGTTTTGATGACCCTTTTGGTTTCTTTAACTGTGAGCCGGCTTTCGCATGGATATCCTGGCGCAACTTCTCTGAGAAAAACAGGGTCAAACCAAGTCCCAATGGGCTTCATGGTTGATTGAGTTTCCAGGTGTGCAATCAGGCCATATAAGTGCGAGTCACATCAGCTACACAGCAAGATAACCAAGAATACTAGTGGCATAAAAGCCGGGTCTTGGGATTGCAGCTACAGACTTTTTGCAGTAAGAGCCCCCAAGACCTGGATCAATGTTTATAAAGTAAAGGGCTTATGCCTCAGTACCCCATTGATCCAAAATACTGGTGGGACGCACTCTCTGGGCATCCTCAAAAATAAAAAACTTAAACAACTGCAACTAAAACTGAAACCCGGGGATACTTATGAGCCGGGTCCTGGGGAAATAACTTTAGCTATCTCAATGACAAGCCCCCAGGACCAAGCTTGACCAAGAACTGCCACAATACATATAGAACAAAGAAAAATAACCGGCTTATAAAACTGAAACATAAACTGAGACAAGACAAATTTCTGTTTCAACCTTCACTTTATTGATAGAAAAGGTTAGGTCAGCAAGCCGCCTCATTAAAAACCTTCCAGTCCCCTTAGGTACCCTGGTAAGGAAAAGAGCGCGTCTGAAACCTGCTGCCTGTTACATCGTGTGTTACATCTGATACATCTTTTTCATGCTAAGTATAATATGGGCGCAGCTGCGCAATGTTCCACGGCCTCTCACGCTCTTCCATAGAAAAGGTAGAGTGTGTTGAGTCATTGACTGTCTCTGATTTCTCTCTAGCGTCCACCAAATAGTATGAACCATTGTTCAATTTCTTGCTTATGATGAAGGGCCCTTCCCAAGGAGGAGATAACTTGTGCATCCCTTCCTTGGACTGCACCCATCGCAACACTAGATCACCTTCCTGGAAGGTGCGAGTTTTAACCGGCGGCTGTGATACCGCCTCAAATCTTGCTGATAAATTGCTGATCTTTCCAATGCTTGCTCTCTATTCTCCTCCAGCAGGTCAACAGAATCCTGCCGGGTCTTCTCATTTTCTGTCTCCACGTAAGCCGCCACGCGAGGCGAGTCATGAATAAATCACTTGGCAAAACTGCCTCTGCCCCATACACCATGAAGAAAGGGGTCATCTTTGTGGATCTGTTTGGTGTTGTATTGATTCCCCAAACAACTGATGGCAATTCCTCCACCCACGCTCCGGCGGCTCTGAGACACGGGACCCGGAGACGTGGTTTCAATCCTCTGAGTAACTCCTGGTTAGCTCGTTCAACTTGCCCATTGGCCTGAGGATGAGCCACAGAAGCAACATCCAAACGTATACCATTGTTTCCACAAAACTTTGCCATCTCTCCCAAGGACATATTAGTACCATTGTCTGTGATAATACTATGGGGATACCCAAACCTGTGTATGATCTGCTTCAAAAACTTCACTGCTGTTGCCGCCTCACAATTTGTAACAGGCATGACCTCAACCCACTTGGTAAACTTGTCAATGGCAACGAGGTGGGTTTTCTTACAAGGAGACATGCTGAAAGGACCCACCATATCAAGCCCCCAAACTGCAAAGGGCCAAGTCAAAGGTATTGTTCTCAACTCCTGAGCCGGCACATGAATCTGTCTTGCATACCTTTGACATCCATCACATCTATTCACCAAGCGCTCTGCATCTGCCTGGGCTGTGAGCCAAAAGAAACCGTGCCTGAAAGCTTTTGCAACCAAGGACCTGGTTGAAGCATGATGACCACAATCTCCCTCGTGAATTTCCTTCAAAATTTGCCGGCCCTCCTTTCCAGACACACATCTCTGATATACCCCTGAAACACTTCTCTTATATAACTCACCATCTATGACCACATAGGCCTTGCACCGGCGCACGATCTGCCGGGCTATGACTTCCTGCTGGGGCAACTCCCCTCTCAAAAGATATGCAAGATACGGTTCTGTCCACTCTGGAATTTCCCGGGTTACAGCCACCAGCTGCGAATCCGGGTCTACCAACTCTTCCTCATCCTGGGACTTGACTGATGGAGCCCATAGCTCGTCCAAGAAAACGTTAGGTGGAACCGGCTCTCTGCGTGAGCCGAGTCTTGACAAAGCATCTGCAGCATCGTTTTTCCTGCGGTCAATGTGATCCACCTGATAGCCTGAGAAGAACCCAGCTACTCTATCCACCTCTCGCCTGTAAGCCGCCATAGTTGCATCTTTTCTGTCCCAAGTTCCTGAAACTTGCTGCGCCACAAGATCTGAATCCCCATAGCACTTAATACGCTTGATGTTCATCTCCTTTGCCATACGCAAACCATGTAACAAGGCCTCATACTCTGCCACATTATTGGTACAATCAAAGTGAATTTGCAAAACATAACTCAACTTGTCACCTTTGGGAGAAGTTAACACCACTCCAGCTCCTGAACCTTGCTCTTGTTTAGACCCGTCAAAATGCATAACCCAAGATTTGAGACTCGGGGTGAGAGGTGGTGCATTCAACTGTGTCCAATCATTAAGAAAATCTGCCAACGCCTGAGACTTGATAGCTGTGCGAGGCACATAATCAATGTGATAATCCCCCATTTCAATTGCCCACTTGGCAATTCTTCCTGTAGCTTCGGAGTTTCTGATGATATCTGCTAAGGGAATAGAACTGACCACCGTAATTGGATGCTCCTGAAATACGGCTTCAACTTTCTACTAGCCATGAAAACACCAAACACTAGCTTCTGCCAATGTGGGTATCTCTGCTTTGCTTCTGATAGGACCTCGCTGACATAATAGACCGGCCTTTGTACCGGGTTCTCTTTTCCTTCCTCTTTTCGCTCAACCACCACCACGGCACTCACAGCTTGAGGCCCGGCTGCAACATACAAAAGCATGGGTTCCTTGGGACCCGGCGCCGCTAAAACTGGCGCTTGTGACAACTGCTTCTTCAAGGCCTCAAAGGCCTCATCTGCCTCTTGATTCCACACAAAATTATCTGTCTTCTTCAACAGCTTATACAACGGAATAGCTTTTTCTCCAAGCCGGGAAATAAACCGGCTCAACGCAGCCACACAGCCTGTCAGCTTCTGAACATCAGCCAACTCCTCTGGCCTTTTCAAACTCTGGATTGCACGAATTTTTTCCGGGTTTGCCTCAATTCCACGCTCTGACACAATGAAACCAAGTAACTTGCCCGCTGGAACCCCGACACACACTTCGTAGGATTAAGCTTCATCTTGTACTCTCTCAGATTCTTGAATGTCTCTGCAAGGTCATTAATAAATGACCCGGCTTTTTCTGACTTGATAACCACATCATCAACATAAGCATGCACATTGCGCCCAATCTGATCATGAAAACAATTCTGGATACACCTCTGATAAGTTGCTCCTGCATTCTTCAACCCAAAAGTCATGGTCTTGTAACAAAAAGCACCAAAGGGGGTGATAAACGACGTCTTCTCCCAATCTTCCTTGTTAAGTTTGATCTGATGATAACCTGAATACGCATCCAGAAAACACAAGAGCTCGCTGCCTGCAACTGCGTCAACGATTTGATCGATGCGCGGTAGTGCAAACGGATCCTTGGGACAATACTTGTTCAAACTCGTGAAATCAATACACATCCTCCACTCATTATTCTTTTTTAGAACCAAAACCGGGTTAGCTAACCACTCTGGATGAAACACTTCCATGATAAAGCCGGCCTCCAAAAGCCGGGCTATCTCTTCTCCTATAGCTTTCCTTCTCTCTGCATTCATTTTTCTCAAACCTGTTTCACCGGCCTTGCCTTAGGATCAACATGTAAGCGGTGCTCAGCGAGTTCAGTTGGAATGCCTGGCATGTCACTAGGTGTCCATGCAAAAACATCCCGATTCTCACGGATGAACTCGATGAGCGCGCTTTCCTATTTGTCAGATAAGTTTGTCCCTATGGCGAACTGCTTGGAGGAATCTCCAGGCACAAAATCCACCATCTTTGTATCCTTTGCTGCTTTGAACTTTGCCCTGTCATCTTCTGTCATTGGCTTCTTGAGTGCCGTGTTATCCTGTGGGTCAACATTTGATCTATAAGCTTTCAACTCCTCTCTAGCACAAGTTTGTTCTGCCAGGGCTGCATCCCCCTCATCGCATTCTGCTGCAATCTCTCTGTTACCATGTACTGTAATGATCCCTTGGGACCCGGCATTTTCAACTGTAGATACACATAACACGGCCTTGCCATGAACTTGGCGTAAGCCGGCCTTCCCAATAACGCATGATAAGGACTTGGAAACTTTACTACCTCGAACGTGAGCCACTCTGATCTGAAATTATGGATAGACTCGCCAAAAGCAACCTCCAGTGCAATCTTTCCCTCTGGTGTGGCTGATTTCCCAGGAACTATACCGTGAAAAATTGTTGACGTTTTCTGCAACTGTGACTCCTTCAATCCCATACGCACAAATGTATCCCAGTACAGGATATTAATACTACTACCACCATCCATCAGAACTTTTTTCAACTCGAAATTGTGAACTTGAGGAGCCACCACAAGAGCTAGCAGACCCGGGTGCTCCACCACCTCTGGATGATCTGCCCTACTCCATGTGATGGTGTGCTCTGACCACCTCAGATATCTTGGCACCCCAACAGCCACTGTGTTAACTGCTCTCTTGACTAACTTTCTCTCTCTCTTGGTAGTGCCACTGGTGTATATGTGATACTGGCCCAACTGCCTCGGGTTCTGAGAAAATCCTCCCTGATTACTTGTATTCTGGTTCTGACCCTGACCCGGGTTTCCAGTGGGTACCGCATTTGCTCCTGTTAGGGCCCCGCAGCCGGGTTACCACCCTGGCCGGGTCCTCCACTTCTGTTTGCTCCCTGCAGAGCTCTCTGCACCTCATTATTTTTCCACCTATTCAAATCCACACACTGTGCCAATGAATGATTGGATGGTCTTCCCATCTTGCTATGGCGAGGGCACGGCATCCTAAAAGCTTCCTCAGTACTCATTGGGCGTGTTCCCTGGTAACTACCTCCACTATTGTGATTCCCACTGTTTCCCTGATAACCCCTGTTGTCCTGGTAACCTCTATTTTCCTGATAACCTCTGTTTTCCTGGTAGTTCCCGTCCATCCTTTGCCTCTGAAACCCGATATTGGTGTTTGCTACTAACTCTGAACTTCCATCATTATGACCTCGCTTATGCTGACTCTGATTATTGTTATTGTTGTTTCCCGAGCCATTATTGTTCCTTCCACCATTATTTGCCGTGCTTTTCCCCTTTTCCTCCTCAGGCTCATCCTGAGTTTTGTCCGTGGCTGCGTGCCTATTGCAAGCATCCATCAACTCTGCCATGGTGACCGGCTTAACCCGGTGCCCTTCCTTCATGCGACCTAGCTTCTGGACAAGTGGTGCATACTTACAAGTTTTCTCCATTGATGAAATTGCATCCTTGGGCTCAATACCAGATGAAGAGTGCAGGATCTCCGTGACCCGGCCCATCCAATGACGTGCTGACTCGCCTTTTTTCTGTATACAACGATCAAGATCCTCAATGGAAAACAAACGCTTGCACGTACCCTGAAAATGCTTGGTGAAAACCGCCTTCAACTCATCCCAGGAATTAATGGACTTCTCTGGTAGATTTTTAAACCACAACTTCGCTGCTCCATCGCTCATCATCAAATACATGTACTTGGCACAAACATTCTCTGTGGCATTGCGTATACACATTGCCATCTCATAACTGCTCAACCAGCTGGCCGGGTCCATGCTGGGCTCATAATTGGATATCTTGCTTGGCTCCTTGAACTTCTCAGGGAAAGGCTCTGCTCTAATGGAATCTGAAAGACATTTTGGCCCGGCTAAACTAGAAGAACTTGCCGAAATATTGATATTACCGGGTGAGCTTGCAGACGCGGCTGGTGCAGGACCCGGTCCTCCTTGTGGTACTCCTGCTGCAGGTACTACCGGGTTTGCATTGCCCGCACTTCTCCCGTGCGTGATCTATTGACTATCTGCTGAGCTATGGAAACTGCTGGGGCGGGTTGATGCTGCTGATTGTTTTGATTTTGATTTTGCTGGGGCGGGTTTTGCTGCTGTGCCGCTACAGGCCCGGCCAATGGCGGGTTACCTCCATTGCGACTCTTACTACGATACGTTGTGGAATGCAATGCACTTTTCTCCCTTGAATACTGAGTTTGCTGGACAACTGCAGTGCGTAACATGTCAATGGCACGCCGGGCTTCAATCTCCGCTGGCGTGTCTCCCAATGGAATACGATCAAGCGCCAAAGTTGCTGCATACACGTTATCCGCCGGATTTGAATAGTGACCCGCCGGCGTGTGGAACCTTGGTGTTCTGGGCGGCAGACCCGGATTTCCCCTGGCTCCCCAGCGGGCAAACTCGGCGCTGCTGCTGCCACGTTACCGGCTCTCCCCGTTCCTCCGTTTTGCTCTGTACTTACTCTAGCCACTGGTGCCACCTGAGCAGCGCCAATGGGCTGATCTTCTGGAGTTCTGAACAGCGCTGCTACAGGCACTGCATTTGCTATATTTTCTCCATGGGCCAGCCGGCTCTGGTGCCTCCTCCGGTGAACCCGGGTCGCCTCATTGAGGCGATTTTCCTCCTCTTCTATTTGCCTCTTTCTTGCTTCTATTTCTTGCCTCTCTGCCTCGGCATCCCTGCGCATCTGCTCCAGCGCTCGGCGTGCTGTATCCAATTCCATTGCTCTAACTGCTGCGTTTTCTGGAGTAACCAACCTTGTAAGTGCTGATGGATCTAAGACCAGGCCATTGTTAAACAAGGCCGGGGCAGCTGCTGTGTTACTTCTTTCCTCTCCTTGGGCCCGGTTATGCAGGAACCCAAAACTGTTTCTGTATCTTGCCGTATCCTCGCTTTCCTCTGAGACCGAAGCCGGATCTCCATCAACTCTCTGTTCTGCCAACTCCAGAATCGGGGGCAGCTGCTGTTGACCCGGGGTAAAGGCCGGTGGAACAACAGCTGATGGTGATGTGTACACCGCTACCCTACGAACCGGGCTTGGACTTGACTCTTGTTCCTCATCATCTTCCTCTTCTGCATCATACCCGAACCGGCCTTCAAACAGGGGCAAGATTGATTCCGACCCGGCTTGTTCCACCGCGTCACCCGGGATTTCTGCCGGGTCATCCAGCCGTTCCTCCAGCGTGTTCAGGACCTCCTCAACTTCAGCTGTGCCAACTGATTCCTCTCCATCAGATTGAACAATTGTGGGGGCTCCTGACACAGATTCATAATCTCCATCACTAGCAGATCTAGTTGTAATCATGCCCACAAAAACATTAAATTTGCCTATTGGAATAACATCACCTGATTCAAGCAGATCAGATTCCGGCCCCCAGCCAAAATCATCGACGATGGATTCTCCTTGCTCATTGACTGTGATCTGGCCAAAAACAAAGTTTTCGGCCCCTCTCTTTGCTTCTCCCATGATGGTGACACCTTTGGCCGCGATTCCCACAGACGGCGCCAACTGTCGTGGGGTAGATAACACGGCAGATGCTACTTTGGGGTAGCTTGAGTTTTTTGGCAAGGCGACACTGGCGTCTGGGAGATTGTTTAGCATTACAGGGGACACAGGTTTACCCAGGTTCGGCCTCTCCATTGGAGATAAAGACCTACTTCCTGCTATCTTATTATTAATCTTGGTCTCGATCTCGATAACCCGGCTACGACAACAGAGCCGGATCTCGATCTAGGTTACAAAGCTTGTGTGTCTCTCTCGATGGTTCTCTCGCCTAAAGCTTGGGGATTATCAAAGTCTTGCTAGCTATGGCTCAGGGGCCGGTTTATATAGATACCGGGCCCTCTGACCGCGTACACAATAGAGCCGGGTTCTACCCGAACTCCAAGTCCTATCCTAGCTCCTTTATTCTTCGTGCATTCCAAGTCTCGAACCGCCTCTCGAACCGCCTCTTGTACCTTCCAGAATATCACCTTCCTTAGCCAGGTCACCGCCAAGATGCCGGCCCAGAAACATAACCCGGCCCGTGTTGAGGGCTAACTGGCCTGACCGGGCCTCCTTCCTGGCGGGTCACGTTTCCCTCTTCATGGGCCTACGGGTTATTATCCCTCCATCACGTGTCTTGAAAGAAAAGATTGCTAGGTACAACCAAGAGGCTATGATACCACCTAAGCTTGGGGATATGTGGATACCTAAGGTACTAGTAACTATTGGAAAAGAGACACACCATGCCATACTTGATCTAGGATCTAGTGTCTCTGTTTTATCTAAAGAACTATATGAAGTGCTTGAATTGAAAAATCTTGAAAAATGCTCTATTGAACTAGCACTTGCTGATGACTCTATTAAACATGCTTTGGGAAAAGTAAGTGATGTTATGGTAGAGTTACATATGACTTTTGTGCCTGTGGATTTTCTAATCATGGACATGGGGAGTAAAACCTCTAGTCCTATTATTCTTGGAAGACCTTTTCTTCGTACCACAGGTGCTATCATTGATTCAAAGGAAGGGAATGTAAAGTTTCAGTTTCCACACAAGAAGTGCATGGAACACTTTCCAAGGAAGAGGGAACCACCAAAGTTCAAGCTCCCTCATGAGCTTCGTCCACAATAAAACAACAAGTAAGAAGCCTAGCTATATGGCTATAAAGAAAGCGCTTTGCGGGAGGCAACCCGGTTATTTTTATGTGTGATTTTCTTTGTGTCCTCTTGCTGTAACAAGAGACTTTGTTTTAGTTTAGGTTCTGGAGTTTTTCAATAAAGTGCCAAGTTTTACCCTTTTTGGTTTGAAAAAGTTGCTTATAGCGTTCGGAGATTTTATTCCTGCACAAGTCAGTGCACGGTATGATTTTTAATTCTTATTCTGTAACTCCGAATGAGCTCATATTTGAACTGTAGTTGCAACTTTTCATCCTCTGTATGCATGAATTTTTTCGGAATTTTTCGAGAAAGTTTGGTAGGGTAGAAAAATACGTTTTGCTGCTGCTGTTTTTCTGGACAGATTCTGTCCCATTTTGTTTGATGCATGCTTTGAGCTTTTAAGTTGAATCTTTTTGATCCAATTGAGTTTATGAGTAGGCATACAACATTATACACTTTCTGGACATGTCATATGAATTTTTGTTCAAGGATTATATGCAGCAAGGAACCTATTTGTTTATCACTATTAATGCACCCCACAGAAAAGAGATGGGAGAAACGGTGTTTTGAAGTTTTTTCACAGGGATTGGAGGAGATGCACCAAGAGCTATCCAAGGATGGTGAAGACCATAAGCTTGGGGATGTGAAGACAACCCCGCTGGACCTACACACTCTCGGTTTGCACACGTCCAACTTCTGTTTTTCGATCGAAACACTTTATCGCATAAACTTGGAGCGTCGTTTTTGTTTTTTTTGTCTTGAGAGACCACCACACTATCAATTATATATGAGAGAGCTACTGGAAATATGGGTTGAAATATGTTGGATGCTTTTATAAGATTGGGAAAAGGGATGTTTGATTGATTTTTAATGATACATATAGTTGCATGATTCATGAGCTTGTTTATGAGTAATAGTTTGCAAATTCTTTTTGTAGAGCTATCACTTATTCATGTTTTGGTGCTGATTGTTATTTCACTTGGTTTAACATGGATTAGTTAGTTCTATGGACACTCATGCATGCATCTAGATGGTCAACTTTCTCCCTTTTGCTAGCCCAAAAACTCCAACAAGCAAAAACTTGTTTCCAACACCTTCAACCAAAGTTATTCCAGTGAGTCCACCATATCTACCTATTGGCTTTATGCTATTCCGAGTATGTTTAACATGTTGTTTGTGTTATCTTACCTCTGAATGAAAATGTTTATGTTATTGATTGCAATGGAAAAAAATTGGTTATATAGCTCTCACGAACTTGATGCACAATGTTCTTTTATTTGCATAATAAAACTTGACCCATTGTGATTAAGATTATGATGTTTGTGGCTTGATGAATGTTTTGGGTTGGAAGTTAGCCCATATGTGCTGTCACATGGCAAGCTTTCAACACGCTCTTCATCTCATTTAGTTGATATCATGTGCTTTTGTCTATGGATGCTTATCATGTTGAAATAAATGTGGAAATAAGTGAGTTTAAATGAGTTTGTGTAAATGGTTAGAGAGACGCCTGGGCCGCTAATCTAAGCCATGCATCATTCATGGTGGAAATTTACTTACATACTATGGTGAACCTTCTGTGATACACCTTGCAATAAAAAACTATTCCAAATGGTAAATAAAAAGGGTGTTGAGATTGTTCATTTTGTTTGTTTGTCTTGTCATTTTGATATGGGCTTGTTCCATATCTTGGGACAAGAGGTACCCCAGTTGACGCTCTTGATGATACTATTATGCTTACAATGATATTTAATTGAACTTGCTTTGTTTCCCAAGTTGAGTAACACATGGTGTAAGTACTTGTATTCAAGGGGCATGAGACATTCAACCCATTCTTTATCAAGCACACTACTCATATTTGCTTTCACTTTAACCTTAATCATTCAAGATGCTATGATAGGGGCAATGAGAGCTTGACACCAATGAATACCTTATTGCAATCATTAACTTAAGTAGAAGAGTTTGGAAGTTGGATGAAACTTATGCATGCTTTACCTCTACTCACATATACATCTTTCCAAAGTGTACACCTATCATATTCAGATTTTCATCTACACTCTATGACCATTGTAGGATGTTCTACTTATCATTATGCATACATGTGTTCCATATTACTTGCTACCATGTTACACTTTGTGAACTATCAATGAACATCCTTGTCTTGAATACTTGATATCACTTCATAAACTATTTGCATATTGCTACTCCTTTGAAGAATGAATCATTTGACTATATGTAGCAATAGTAATCATCTTTGATATTCATTGTTAAGTATTAAATTGCAAAGTCCATGTTAGTTTTATCATCTTCATACTCGAGGACGAGCATGGATTAAGCTTGGGGATGTTGATGCATGTAAAATGCATACATGAACTTTGCACTTTAATTGCTTATATTCCAATCATATTTGCATCATATAAGGGTTATATCAATGTTTTATCATGATTTTGGAATATTCATGATTTCCTATTTTTATGGAATTAACCCTGCACAGGCAGAAAACCCCGTTTTCTTATTTTAATGTTTCAGGGACCCAAACGTCAACGAAATCACCTGGAAATTTACGGGCGTCAATATTTGGAAGGAAGAAGACCTGTGGGGAAGGAAGCGAGCAAACGGAGGCCGAGGGCCAAACGAGGGGGGCCCACGCGGCCAGGTACTGTAGCCGCGTGGGACCCACCCATTTGGGCCTCGTGGCTCCGTTGCCTTCGATCTTTTCTCCACCGACATCGTCTTGACCTAAAAACGCCTATAAAAAAGGTCCCCCGACGTTCTCTGGAAGGAGCGCCGCACAAACACAGAAACACCGAAACGGAGATCAGGAGCTGCAGATTGGAGGGGGAAAACTCCGGCGGGGCGCTGCCGGCGTGGTCTCCATCTTCTCCATCGACTTCTCCACCGTCTCCATGATGAAGAGGGAGTAGTCCACCTCTGGACTATGGGTTTGTGGAAGTAACTTATGTATCTCTCCTCTCTTGAGCTTCACTAATTAGCACCGTATGAGCTGCTGAACATGATTACGGTCACCGTTGTAATACCTTTGTGGTGGATCTTTATGAGTTAATATATGTTTGAGATTGCAATGTTTGTTTCAGTTATGAGTATAGATGCATATTATGTACCCCGTTCTTGTCTACTTGTTTTGATCAAGCATGTTTATGAGAGCGTGTGTGGGGGAACGTGTGCATTAGTTGGAGTAACGGGGGTGGCTAGTGCAGTGAACGTGAGAGAAAGTTCTGCGATCCACTTTGGTATCTTTACCTTACTTTGTTGCCTCACTAGGGATAAACTAAAATACCATGCTACCGGGGATGTGGGCGTGACCATTGCCACTACTCCATGACTAGATCTAGCATGTTCTTATTTTCACTTCATGTCATGATACTTAATGCTATACTCTGAGTTATCTTAATTACTGAGGTGTTATGATTTAGTTCGCATCTTGGTGGAGTATAAGAGAGGTTAATAACCAAAAGATCTCTATGTTAGGACGTGATGCCCATATATCTAAGTAACTTGTTATCAAACCCTGTGTTGCAATCTCATATGTTAACTGTGTGTGTTCCATTGTCTACCACTTTATAAAGAGAGAGTGCATTTGTGAAACCATGAACCCCAGTCCATTTTTAATCATAAGAAACACCTTTCCAACACCATATACCACTTTTCTATTTTCAGCCATCATTAAATCCGAAAATACAAAAATACTTTTCATCTTGCATACATCATTCAAAAACCCAAAAATATCATTTACCATTGCATCCACCATCATTGCATATTTATTTCTTGTTTGCATTGCATAACTATCCTGATATCATTCTTACACCTTGTGCTTGACAACCACAGGTGAGGTTGAGGACCAAAACATCTAACCTTGTTTTGTAGGTAACCAAAAGAAGGATAAGAAGATAAATCTACCACTTCAGATTCCCCGAGAGTTCGATATTAAACCCTCGAGTCACCCCTCGTGGGGAAAACTGTCTTCCACTTACTATACACTCTGCACTTGGAGTCTCAACCTAATCTCGTTTATTTGTGCAGGCATCAAGACTTGCTCTTCGGGATCATCAACCTCTACTTGTAGTTTGACTACTTGTCAATCTTTCATCCTCGGGTGACTTTATTGGAGCGGTTCGGTTGACCGTTGGAGAAACAACCATCCAAGATCCCTTCTTGTATCTACTTGCCGATCTCCCACCTTCGTGTGGATTCTATTTGGCCAGTTGGACCGACCGGTAAGGGAAACAGTTCTTGTATCGTGTGTGTGTTCTTGTGTTCAGGGCGTTCTTCGTGTTTCTCCGTGTTCTTGCGTGAGTTCGTCCACATCCTCCGTCAATCCGTGAAGATCGGGCCACCCTAGTAGTCCCGTACTACATCATATGGTATCAGAGCATGGTTGCCATGGATTTGACTTTGTTTCCCCACAAATCCCCAAAATTTTCTTTGATTTTGAGAAATTCGAAAATTTCCACCAAAAATAGCCCCAAATTGCTTTTGGATCGATCTGTGAATCTTGTGCGTTTTTGCAAGTTTTGATCCATAGATCTATTGCTCAACGAGTTGATCTACCTTCCTTTGCGTTCCCATAGCCTAATTCCATCATTTGGCCCTCCGATTTGGTGTTTTTCGAGCCGTTTTTCCGCCAAAATCGCAAAAATTTCGCGTTCTCGGGCAAAATCTGAGTTCCGTAGCGGTACTACCGCCCCCCCTAGCGGTACTACCGCCCCTACCAGTACTACCGCCAGCAGTACCACCAAAATGCCTCTCTATTGCTCCCAGCGGTACCTCTAGCGGTACTACCGCCCCTCCCAGCGGTACCTCGGAAAACTGAAATTTCAGAAAATTGTTTTGATCATATCTTTTGATTTCGGACTCCGTTTTTGGTGTTCTTTGGCTCGTTTCGAAGCTACGATCAAGGCCTTCGTCACCATTGCGGAAGATCCATCATCCACCACCACCAAAATCCGTGGGCAAGCACGACACTTCTACAACAAAGGGTGAAGAACATCGACGAAAGGTATAACATCGTCAATCTTTACCCCTTGCCATTCCGTTGAAAGCCACACTATATCTTTGAGATTACCATGTCCTATTGAGGCTAGCTCTTGATGATTGCTTGGGATTTGCACATTTGCACCGTGTAGTTTCCGAGCAAAATTGCATGCGCTAGATATCATATACCATATATATCTTGTGTTGGCATAAAAAGAAGTGAGTGTGCAAAAGTGAAAAGACTCAGAAAGAGACAAGAAGCAAAAGTGCCAAATCAAAAGAAAGAAAAGAAGAAACACCACTTGCCATATCTTATAGGAAGCGCGCAATCTCGATGAACATCTAGTAGGTGGTGCATTGTTGTGCAAATCTTGTAGCCCACCAAATAAATTGCATTCGAGCTAGTAGCTCTCCTTGTACTTGTGCAACACCGAGCTTATAGTCTTCGCTAGGATCATATGGTTCTTTAGCTCACTTCTTGGTTGCATGAGTCCCATTTATCTCTCCGCGCGTGTGTTTCCTTGAACTACATTCCTATCTTTTGAGATTGACTTGTATTTGCTTTGTGATCATCGTGGTTCTCTACTTGCTTTGACAATATCTTGGTTTCCGGTTGGTTCAATTTGCTTTCCACCTACCATACCTTCCTACCAACTTTTAAGACGTGTGTGTTTTGGAGTTTGCTTTGGATAATTGAACACAAGCATTTTACTTTGTGATCGTTTCCCTTGGTTGTCCACGACGTCCAATACTATCTACAAGGTGAGAGGTTGTGTTCTAGTTCCTTTCCACTCCACATATATACCCTTGTCTTGTGAGTTAACATGTTTAGGGAGAGTGAATGCCACTATGGAGGCCAAGATGATGTTGAGTACACGATGAGTCACATGGATTATGATGCCTCAAACTTTGAGGACATGGGGGACTACTATGACTACACCGACAATGACCCCCATGACATGATGGATCATCACCAAGACTTCCGCTACAACTACTCCGACTACGACTCCGACTATTCGAGCGTCAACGACTTGGAGCGGTACCACAACATCGAGCAACCGTAATCATATGGTATCGACTCCAAGTACATACGAATCTACCACTAATCCGACTACACAAGCTCCAACGACAATGAGGCGCAAGTGTCTTCACATGCCTCATCACATGGTACCAACTTCGACTACAACAACATGGTGGAGCGCCACTACTACGATTACAACTCCGATGACATGGTGGAGAACGTCTACGACTACTACTCTTGTAGCATGTGCGGCGACATCGACAACATGCAAGAGGAGAGGACCCCCATCACCACCATGTTCAAGAGCGGCACCACCAAGCGTCATGGCAGAACCTACTATGGTTCAAGCTCAAGATGGTGCTCCTACAAGACCACCATGCACTCATCCTTTGGACCTCCATCTACTTCAAGAAGGCGCCATGAGACGGACACTGCAAAATGTGCCAAGTGTCCCAAATCTCCATCAACTTCACAACGGCGCCATGACAAGGACATCGCCAAGAGCGACAAGCTTCGACACTCTACATCCACCAAAAGACGGCATCACACAAAGTGCATCGACAAGGCCAAGCCAAGCCAAGGTCCATCTAGCTCATCAAGGCGCTACAAGAAAGATGCCAAGGTGGACCACAACATGTCCAAGCTTCAAGACGACATTGCCACACTCGCCAAGCTTCGGAACATATCACCAAGTTCGAGTGGGAGCTCCAAGACAAGGTCACCAAAGCAACAAGCACGTCGACGTCAACATGAGGAGAAGCATCCAAATGACTTTCGGCGACACCCCTCCACTCAAGAGCGTCAACGTCGACATGAGAAGAAGACGGCGACAAAGGCGCATACTATGGTGTCCCCTCGTGCTACCACTTCAAGTGCGCCAACAAGAGCTACAAGTTCCATCTTTGATGAGATCATGGCCGACTTCGACAACTTCGTCGCGAAAAGCCTACGTCGACGCCGGAAGAAGCATGGTCACACATGTGAGGCCACAACCAAGACGGCACCCTTCTCAAGCACTTCTCTTGATATGACTTCTACACCAAGTGCCACCACCACATTGGCCCCCATATGGCAAGATGAAGACCTCCTATGCGACAATTGCCAAGGCCAAGACCATGATCCACGAGAATGTCCTAATCTCTTGTGCCCAATATGCAATGGAAGAGGTCACATGATGTGGGAGTGCACAAATGAAGACCAAGATGGTGAGAAGACGGTCGAGCATGGGATTTTCCCTTCGACCATGGAGGCGAGCATGGAGAATTCTATCACCTTTGACCAGTGATGATGATGCCGAGCATGGGATGTTACCTTCGGCAAAGGAGTCGAGTGATGATGCCCACACTATGGCATTGACCTTTGGAGGCGAGATGGTTGAGGAGGTTGAGCATGGGAGTTTCCCTTCAACCTTGGAGGCGTTTGGAGTTGAGAACATTGATCCTACCCTCATGTGTTTGACTTATGAGATGGTACCAATCCCATGTGAGGATGAGAGCCACTTAGCCCACTTGAGTGAGAGTGATAGTGAGTTGAGTGCCTCCACCATATGTGAGTTTGAGTGCTTTCACTTTGAGGGAATGAGTGATACACCACTTGAGTTGAGAGAGGTAGTGGATAGGTCTTGTGAGGCCATTTCGATTTCTAACAACTTAACCTCTACCTCTAGTGTGTTTTCTCATTGTTAGCTAGGTTCCATGGATGATGAGACGCCACTACTCGACTTGACGATGCCTCAAATGGAGAAGATGTACATGGAGGATGATGATGATGCCACCCCATGTCTACTTCAAGATGGACAAGTCGGCTACATGGAATCCCCTACTACTTCAACACCTACTTCACATGAGCGGGACTATCAAGGTATGGGTGTTGATGTGACCACGATCCCGCTAGTGGACATGATGAACTATGATTGCTTGCATGCTATGGATGATTCTATTGATGTCACATATGATTCGTTCTTATTCCCATGTGATACTTTGTTTGAAACCAATGTTGATCATGTGGAATTACCTATTTGTGATGATTTTGCCATGAGCATGCCTTGTTATGAATGTTTCCATTTTTCTCCCATTGTGGCATGCAACATGTTGAACAATTTCTCTTTCACATGTGTTGCTTGCAATAATGTTGATATGCTTGCTAACGAGATTGCCCCATAGCTTTCTCTCATTTTGGAGATGTTTCGTTTTCTCTTATGGACCTTGTTCCATCCTTCACTTTGCATAGTGACTATCCACATATGTCATATTTTCCAATTGATTTTGATGTGGTTGGTGATGTGCAAATGAAGAGACACTTCATGATGGATGATGTGTTCATATACCGTGCACATAACTTCTTCATATGTTGTCTTGTGTGTGCCGGAAACCGCATGATCATGTCAACCTCAATTGAGCATGAGTTGACAATACGAGCTCTTGAGAGCATACATGTGAGTAGTGGATCGAATCCAACTCTCAAATCTTTCTCATGTTTTGCATCAAACAAGTTGAACAATTTCTCTTGCTTATGGTTTGTTTGCAATCATGATGGTGTTTTTGGTCTCCTTTATGGCAAGCATGTTTCCTTGACCTTTCACATGGATGATTTATGGGTTGCCACAAATATGATGAACACTTGTTCTTTCCAATGGATTGTTTGCAACCATAATGACATTTTGTGCATGTCTTGTCATGAGTTTATTGGATTATACCAATTTGGTGTTGCAACAAATATGTTGAAAACTTGCTCTTTCATATGCTTTGTTTGCACCCATGATGATATTTTGGACATTCTACATTGTGTGTTTTTGCCAAATTCTCCTCTTGTTGCATCAAGGTTGATGAAAAATTGTCCCTTCCAATGCCTTGTGTGCAATAACGATCATATGGTTCAAGATGATATACCTAGATGGCATCCTCATATTTTCATGGAGTTTTTGTGTTCTCACATTTTGAAGATGTTCCATTGGATTGCTTGCACTTTGACCTTGCACTTGCACTACATTTTTATATTATTGTGTTGTGCTAACGGTGCAATGACAAAGAATGGACATGTCATTGTTGATATGCTCCTATTTCTTGCACACACATGTTTTGCTTGGTCTTTAGTGTTTGTAGGCATGGTGAATTCCAATTCTTCGACAACACATCTACCTCCTTTGCATGGTGATGAAGAGCAAGAGTCGAGGACGACTCTTTTTAAAGGGGGGAGATGATGTAGCCCGAGTCACGTCCATCACCATGTCAAGTACTCCAACACTCCACAAGTCACCATGGACATCAAAGGTGAACTCCTTCCTCTATGTGAACCTCGATATGACACTTTGGAATGGTATACTACTTGACCATCGTCACTTTGTATTGCTAGTCATGACGAGTACGACTCCACGGGAAGATGGCCAAGGCGCACGAGGAATGGAGTCCGACAAGACGGTGGCTTGGAAGAGAAGAAGGAAGAGGAGCAAGCAGCCCCAGGCAGCGGTACTACCGCCAGAGGTCGCGGTACTACCGCCCCAACATATCCAGGCAGCGGTATTACCGCCGCCGCTACCGCCAGAATCGACGCTCTGTTGCTCAAGCCGGTACCTCCAGCGGAAGCGCAGCGGTACTACCGCCCCGCAGCGGTACTACCGCTGGACCCAGCGGTACTACCGCCACGACATGATCAGAGGCGGCTTCGAAGGCCAGCCCCAGCGGTACTACCGCTGGACCCAGCGGTACTACCGCTGCGGCGGGAACCAGCACGGGTTGGAGGCCCTTATCCTCTCCCCACCTACCCCCTTGTGGATTCAAGACCTCTACTTGTAGTTTGACTACTTGTCAATCTTTCATCCTCGGGTGACTTTATTGGAGCGGTTCGGTTGACCGTTGGAGAAACATCCATCCAAGATCCCTTCTTGTATCTACTTGCTGATCTCCCACCTTCGTGTGGATTCTATTGGGCCGGTTGGACCGACCGGTAAGGGAAACGGTTCTTGTATCGTGTGTGTGTTCTTGTGTTCGGGGCGTTCTTCGTGTGTTCTTCGTGTTTCTCCGTGTTCTTGCGTGAGTTCGTCCACATCCTCTGTCAATCCGTGAAGATCGGGCCACCCTAGTAGTCTCGTACTACATCAGACTGCAACGCACTTCTGGGGTTAATATCTGTGCCGTGACCCGGCTCACCCACTTTTGGGCTGACTCGCCCTTCTTCTGAATACATCGATCCAAATCCTCCAGGGTGTAAAGACGCTTGCAAGTCCCTTGAAAGTTTTTAATGAAAGCCGCCTTCAACTCACTCCATGAGTTGATAGACTTTTCTGGTAAAGTGTTGAACCATAACTTTGCTGCTCCATCTGACATCATAAGATACATGAACTTGGCCTGGATATTCTCTGAAGCATTGCGAATACACATCGCCATCTCATAACTGCTTAACCATGTTTCTGGATCCACACTGGGGTCGTAATTTGAAATTTTGCTAGGCTCTTTAAATTTTTCCGGGTAAGGCTCCGCTCTAATGCTATCTGACAAACACTTCGGACCGGCTAAGACTGCTGTAGAAGATACCTGACCCGGCCTTCCCAATGGTGCTGGTGAACTTACTGCTGCTGCGGCCGCAGGCGCCGCGCCGGCTCCTCCGGCACGTGCTGCGGAATTTGCTGCTCGTCTGGCTCTCGAACTATCAACAATGGCTTGTGCAGCTGAAGCGGCGGGAGCGGCCTGTTTGGGCGGTGGTGGTGGCGGCTGCTGATTTGCCTGCTCGGCCCTCCGTCTTGCAGAACTAGTCTCGTGCTGCCTCGGGCTCTCTCCCTGTCGGCTCCTCGAACGGCTGTTATATGGTGTTCCATGTAATCCACTCCTGT
This sequence comes from Poa pratensis, assembly GCA_947311845.1. Taxonomy (NCBI): domain Eukaryota; kingdom Viridiplantae; phylum Streptophyta; class Magnoliopsida; order Poales; family Poaceae; genus Poa; species Poa pratensis. The sequence goes on from CAMZMU010000034.1 coordinate 43,554,091, forward strand.
TATCCGGATAATTTACTTGCTGAACCACCACTGTACGTAACATGTCAATAGCTCGCCGGGTTTCAACTTCTCGTGGTGAATCTCCTAATGGAATACGATCAAGTGCCAAAGTAGCTGCATACACATTATTTGTAGGATTGTTATAATGACCCGGCGGCGTATGAAATCTGGGTGAGGGTGGTGGCATAACTCCTCCGGCTCCAGTGTTGCCTCCGGCTCCTCCGGTAGGCGGCCTGGCTGACCCGGCAATGTTGCCGGGTAATGCTCCTCCTGCATATCCTGTGGCGACTCTAGCTGCTGGAACCTCTTGAACAGTCCTGATGGGCTGATCATTTGGTGTGATAAATAAAGCTGTCGGATTTAATGCCTCACCTTGAAGTGGAAAACGGGTCTGATGCCTCCCCTGCTGCACCCGGGTTACATTGTTTTGGCGATTCTCCATGGCGCTCGTGTTGTGACGGAGGCGATTCTCCTGCTCATCCAACTGACGCTGCCTGGCTATCATCAGCTCCTTTTCTGCTGCGAACTCCCGCCGCTGTTGCTCTAAGGCACGGCGTGCGGTGTCCAACTCTCTGGCCCGGGTTGCGGCGTTCTCTGGGGTTACCACTGCTTCAAGTACCGTCGGATCCAACACTAGATTGTTACTAAAAAGAGCCGGGTGAGATGGCACATTGGATGTCCCCTCTCCGGCTGATCTATTCATCAGGAACCCAAATTGATTCATGCGACGTGCTGTGTCCTCGCTCTCCGACGAAACTGATGCTCTTTCTCCATCAACCCCAGCCTGCGGCGGGTTATGTATCACAAATTGGTTCTGCGGCGGTGGCTGTTGCTGATTCTGCGCCAATGTCTCCGCCGTTGCCACCACAGCCGCTGAGATTGAAGCCGGGTCAAGATTCGTGGCGGGTGCTGTGTAAACCCCAACCCAACGAACCGGACCTGGGGATGATTCGTACTCCTCTTCTTCTATTCCATACCCATAGCGATCCTCGAACAACTCCAAGATTGATTATGCGTCCTCATCGATCACGTCACGCGGTGCCCATGCCGGCTCATCCGACTGGGCCTCCTGCGTGATGACTGGAAAATCGACCTCCGCTGTGCCTACTGACTCTTCTCCATCTGATTGAACCATGGTAGCAGCTCCTGATACAGACTCGTACGCGCTTTCCTCCATGCCGGGTCTCGAGGCATGCACCAAGCCTACGAAGACGTTGATCCGGCCTATGGGGATGACGTCGCCGGTCTCGATCTGATCCAACTCCGAGTTCCACCCGGAATCGTCGACGATGCGCTCTCCTTTTGAATCGATGACGATCTCGCCGATGGCGAGTCTCTCCATGCCGCGTAGAGCTTCTCCCGTGATGTAAACACCTTTAGGCTCAGGCCCCACGGTGGGCGCCAACTGTCGTGGTTTTGTCACGACAGATGCTACCAGGGGGTAACTTAGGTGTGGGGTTTTTAGAGCACAGGTGTACAGAAGATTGTCTCGCTCCACGGTGACACACGATTTACCCAGTTTCAGCCTCTCCATAGGAGATAATGACCTACTTCCTGCTTCTCTCTTATTGATATAAAGATCTCAGATTATTTCTTGCTTGTTGCTTATGGCTCGAAACTTGTCCCCCAACTATGACCTAGGAACCGGTTTATAAAGACTGCCAGGTCTCCTGGTCGCGTACAAGGTAAAACCGGGTTACACCCGTACTAGGAGTCCTATTCTATCTCCTCTAGTCTTGCGTGTACTCCAAGTCCTGGACTCCGTGACGCGCACCGCCTCCGGGTCTTCTGGAATCTTCTTTGTAAAGGCCGGGTTACCGACAAGCTCTCCGGCCCGTTAGTATAACCCGGCCCATGGTGATGGTTAGCTGATCTCGCCAGGCCTCCTGCCAGGCGAGTCACACTTCCCTCTTCATGGGCCTACCGGGTTATGATCCCCCCAACAGCTTGACTAGATCTTGTGCAGAGGTTAATGGGTGTTGTCTTAACCGATGAGCCGGATAAGTTCTCATGAAACCTAACCACATCAGGGCTATTCACAGTTAAATCTTTGTATGTTGATTTTATGAATGGGCATACTCTTTTTTGAGGAAAATATTTGTGAAAGCTGATGCTTCCACTAAATATAAAGATTTATGTGGTTCCTTTACATAATTTTTTGTGCTTACAAAAGACAATCTTGCCAACAGGAGATGGACAGGGTGCACTAAGTGTGCACTCCGTGATTTGCCGGAATAGACTAACCATCTTTTTATTTCTTGTAAGTTGGCTCGTGTTGTACGGAGGGTTGTTCAATTTACTTTCAATATTTCTCCACCTGCTGTAATGTAACCAATATGTCCGGGAATTGGTTGAATAGGGTGAACAACAAAACCATGTCACATGGTGTTTGTGCTTTGCTTTGGGCAATTTGGAATTGCCGCAATGATGTGGTTTTAAACAAATTCACAAATATAATTTTTCTATAGGTAATGCACATAGCGGCTTATTGGATATACATGTGGTCCTTCCTCCTATCTGTAGACTAACAAGGTGTTATGATACCGACTGTACTCAAACGATGGCGGTCGTTCGGGCTATCTACAATCAGGGTGGCTGCCGGCTCACTATGAGAATACAAGAGTCATATGGGCGTCATGTATTTTTTATTTCGTTGACTTATTCATGTTGCCACTTTAAACATACTACTTTGCTACCTTTGATTTTTTTAATATAAAAATTCTGCATCATCATGATGCAGTGGGGCTTTGCTCCCATTTTAGAAAAAAAAAACTTTGAACTACTTACGATTGTAAACTTGATACTCCCTCCGTCCAAAAATAAGTGTCTCAAGTTTGTTCAAAAGTGAAGGTATCTAGACATGGGAGTACTTAAAACTTGGCCATAAAACATCTATGTGGATCGTTCCGATACAGAGGCTGGGGCTAACTCCCCATTTCGGAAAAGAAAAAAAAATGCGTAGAGGCTTGGGACGGGGGCCACGGGCAGGGCTAGTACTACTACGAGTTGACTCCTAAAACGTGGTATAGCGAGGAGGCAACAACTAAAGTGTGGCCCAGCGCGATCGGATGCAACAAATTGATGGTCGAGTCTGATTGTGTGGAGGTTATGGAGATCATGCAAAATGGAGGAAATTCTTTGGGGGCGGCTGCTGCTATATATGAGGAGTGCTCTTTTCTTTGTCGCAGTTTTGCACGTGTTAGTTTTGCGCATTGTCCTATCCTAGGGAAGCCAATATGGCAGCTCACGAACTTTGCTAAGTTTAATGAGGTCGACCATGGTGTATGGCATGGTGATCCTCCTATTTGTATTCGAGCTGTAATAGCAAACGATGTAACTTTTATTCCCAATTAATAGAATACGCCTTTTTCAAAAAAAAAAGTGTGGCCCAGCGCGATGCATCACGCAGCAAGCATGTCTGCCTGTCAGTCACCTACACGTGATCTGATCGGCGATGGATCACGCCGGTCCAAGTTCATCGCTCGGTCGTAGCAGCGGCACCACGCAACTAGAAACCTGAGAGAGAAGATGCGACATTTGACCGAGTGGAGCAAGAATCGGCGCGGTGCCAAAGCCACGGCCCTTCCTCCGGTAGCCTCCTACTCTACTCCTCTCCTACGACAGAGAGAGAGAGAGAGAGCAGCCCCTCTGGCCACCGGAGAGGCAGCCGCACGGGATCCATCCCGACTATAACCCCCCGTCCATCCGTCGGCGTCGACCAAAGCGAGGCAGCAAGACACTCGAGAGCTGCTCCTTTCTTCTCGCTTCCAAATTCCAATCCGCGCTCGCCCTCGTTTCCCTTCCAGCCTCCTCGCCCCTGAATCCGCACCCGCCCGGCGCGATCCCGGCGGCCCGGCACCTCCATCGCCGCGGGGGCGGAAGGCGCCCCCGGACCCGCCTCCGCCTGCACCGGGGGGACGAGATGAGGGAGCTCCGCATCGTTCTACTGGTTCTAGCGATATCTCTGCCTTCCTTCTCCGCCTCTGATCGCCAAGGTACAGCTCGCACTCTTCGCTGTCACTTGTACCTCCAAACTTCTGTGTGAATGCACTATAGATACATGTCAGGGCTAAGCTAACCGATTCTCTTTGCTTTATGCGTTTGCCGTGATGGCAAGTGAATTATCTCTCGCTCTGTTGTGATGAATGCAGTTTAGTTCTAGCTTTCACCTTACTTGATGGGGACTTCTGTTTCGGGCACACACACGCGTTATGTTCAATGGTTAGGGCGCGGTCTCTGACCCATTTCCATCATGTTCGGCACTACTCGTGCCTAGGAAAAAAAATCCAAGGCAATGGTTTAGTTTCATAAAGAATCTTTCAGTTCAAGAGTAAAACCTACTCAATCGAAATAAAAAGTCCACCGTTTATTTGAGGGAGAGCGAATTCTCATCCGATATCATCCTAAAGAAATCGAGACATTTTACTGAATTTTTTTTATCGTTCAAACTTATTTCCAGTATAGTCAAATGGAGATTCTGGAACTTCCACCTTGGGTGTCGGGGATGAGTTAGAACAAAGGAGGAACACGAACCAAAAATCTCGCGACACACCTCTAGCGATGGCTGCGACGGTTCCCTCACTTGCTTTGTTTTGCATTGCCCCATGAACAAAATGAGGCAGAACCAATCATCCAGCTGGTCGGGACTCACGGGCAGCGGATGTTTTCTTCTGGTGAGGTTGTGAAGCCTTGTTCCAGCAAGGATGAGGAGACGACGGTGTCTTGTGGTAGGAGAACGGATGTTGGACTACTACACGGAGCATTGATTAACGCGAACAAGGGAAGTGGGCGGCTAGTACCATATACGGCAAAGATTGAAAAAATGAGCTGCTCCTAACATGTGGCCACCAACCGTGCACTTACATGGAACAGAAGTTTGGGTACTTGGTAAGAGACCTCAGTTTGGATGCATGCTTGGACCTCTTTTACATCATGACACGTCACACTTGGGATAGAACCTAGATAATGAGGGGTAGTTAAGCCATGACTTTATTGCAGTAACCACCTCAATAGGAAACATGCCGTGAATACAAGTATAAAAAGTTTTGTGTTAAATGATGATTTAACTACCTCCCTCTGTCCATTTCTCTGGGGCCTTTGATTTTTATCAGAATTTTATTCCTCAACAGTGAAACATCGATTGGAATCGTTGAGGAGTATCTAGGCATTTAAATCTCACGATCAATCTAATTCATGAAATCTTTTTGTCGATTTTCTTTTGATTTTTCAAATATATTTTGCTCAAAAGTGTGTAACTAACTTTGTTTTTCTAGGGGATGCCTTATATGATATGAAACAAAAACTGAATGCTACTGGCACTCAGCTTTCGGACTGGAATCAAAATCAAGTTAACCCTTGCACATGGAATTCTGTGATTTGTGACATTAACAATAATGTTGTTACAGTGTAAGTTGGAGCCTCAGCACCTTGTCGTGTTTGTTTTGTTTTCAAGTTGTTGTTCAAGAGATGTTGTTTCCCTCATCTTTCTTGCCCTGATTGTCTTCGTTCTGTGCTGATAATTTCCCACAGAACATTGGCTGCACGAGGATTCACTGGAGTTTTATCACCAAGAATTGGAGAACTCGAGCATTTGACTGTCCTGTAAGTTCATTATCTTAATCTATCAATTACTAGCCTGATATTCATGCATTCGAGAAACCTTGGCCAACTAAATATCAATTCATCTATCGAGACTTGTTGCTTCAAGTTGCTCCTACGTTGATTTGTTGGAGTTTTTCTGCATACCTGTACTAGAACTGATTTGTAGCCTAAACAAGATCAGATTGGTTTAATCAGCTACGCGAGTAAGCCTTAACGAACACATTACACATTGTAGCAATTTTACAACTACTGCATTGTACATGTGTTGAATTCAAGTGTTGGTGTGCTATGTCCTGCATGCACTGATGCCAACTAAATTCTGGTTCTCCCGGTAATTCATTACAAGTATTATGAAACCCTTAGTGCGTGATCTTGTAGGTCATTGGCCGGTAACAGGATTACCGGTGGCATACCGCAGCAGTTTGGTAATCTTTCTAGTTTGACAAGCTTAGATTTAGAAGGCAATCTTTTGGGTGGAGAAATACCAGCTTCTCTTGGCCAGCTTTCTAAGCTCCAGCTGTTGTAAGTATATTAGAACCATTGTTCCCTTCTGGTTATGAACAGAATTGCAATGATTTATCCATTTCATGTTTTATTCCGGTCCGTCTCTTAACCAGGATACTGAGCGAAAATAATTTCAATGGGCCAATACCTGAGAGCCTAGGAAAAATCTCAAGCTTGACTGACATGTAAGTGTCCTTCGCAAAGTACGACTTCCTTTTAATCTTCTGGCCCTGCTAAAATGAGTTCATCTACTGCAACTTTCTTGTGATGGCAGTCGGCTGGCGTTCAATAATTTGTCTGGACAGATACCCGACCCACTGTTTCAAGTAGCACGTTACAAGTATGTCAAGATCGATCTAATTTTTTTTCGGTCCTAGGTGTTTTAATCTGAGTAACTGATGAAGATTTATTTTTCATGGACAGTTTTTCAGGTAATCACTTAAACTGTGGAACCAACTTACCCCTCCTTGTGCATCCAAGATATCCTATCCGAGTAAGTTGTGTCCTCATTGGTCTACTTATAGATTGACTCATGCAGAGGAGTATCTGAATGCTTGACTATAAGTCGTCTTACATATTCTGGGTCGCTATATATTCTGAACTTTTCATTTACAGGTGCTTCCCACAGCTCAAAAGTTGGAATTATACTTGGTACAGTTGGAGGACTAATAGGACTTTTGATTGTAGTGGCTCTTTTCCTTTTCTGTAGGGGAAGGAAGAAAAGACATCTACGCGAAGTTTTTGTCGATGTTCCAGGTAATGTTTCAATGCCTTTTTTCATGTATGGTTCTTATTGGTAATCCCATAGTTCATTGTGTTGCTAATGTATTCTAATTTTTTTTTCGAAATGGGAGCATAGCCCCAGCCTCTGCATCGTGAAATGCACACGGCTTTTCATTAAAAATAAAAGTATCAAAGTATGGTTATGAACTTATTACAATTCATGGATCAGCTAAAGTAGCCGCAAAGATCAACGAAAGAAACAAAGCTGAAACAAAAAGACTACACATATTGGAGTTTTCTATCATGTTGCTACCCATCCCGGCACAAAATAGCCCTGACAACTGCCATCAACCGAGAGCACCCGGTATCCATAAGCGCCCGCTGCTCTGGTGGCAAGAGGAAGGACCAAAGATGGATCCAATAAGTAGCTCGGTGAACAACCTGCAAAAAATGAGCATCTCTAGTCGTGTTAAAAACAACATCATTCCGACAATTCCAAACCGCCCATATAAAAAATGAGCATCTCTAGTCTTGCTAATGTATTATGATAGAACTATCTTCGACGTTTTCCCCGTAATAGGTAAAACTGCAAACCTACAAAAAGAAGCGAGTACACTAATGCTTGAACTTTTTTTTTCGCGAAAACGCAAAAGCTTTGCGTTTCTTTTCAATGAATAGGTAGAAAGAGTTTGTTTACAACCTCCTGAGAGGCAACCGGCATACATCACGAATTACATTCAGTGCACATCCCAGGTGGATGGCAGTACAACACGAAGACCTTTTGCTCCTGCCCGAGCCCAAAGGTTTGCTTCAGCTTTGATCTTGTCAACAAGGGCTTGGACAGAGGGCCGAGCACCTTCGAAGACACAATCGTTTCTGTGTTTCCAGATCATCCAAGGCGTAAGTAATGTGATCGAGCCAAGCCCCTTGCGCAGCTGCTTTGGCGTGCTCTGTTTAGCGCGCTGCCACCAGTCCATTAGGGATAGCTCCTGGTGTGGCGCAGGCGTCGTCATCCGGAGCCATGCCAGGATGTCATGCCATGTTTGCCAAGTAAAAGGGCATTCTAGCATTAGGTGATGCATTGTCTCGGCTGCCTGATCGCACAATGGGCAGAGGGGTTGTGCTGCAGGCCATGGCGGGCAAGCCTTTCACCGGTCCAGCAGCGATCTTGATCAGCTAACCAGTGAAAGAACTTGACGCGCGGCGGCGCCCAATTCTTCAATATGAGCTTCCAGGCGTAGCTCGTCGTCGAGCCTTGGAAGGTTGCGAGGTAGCACGATTTAGCAGAGTAGGTGCCACTCGTCGTCCACTTCCAACGCAGCTGGTCAGGGTTCGCCGATAGGGTTGTGTGCTCGATTCGGTGCCAGACCTGTAGGTACTGGCCAGGTTGATAATTAATACATATCAACACATGTGTTTAATCTATTGAAATCTTAGTGATTTCTTTGTTAAACAAGTGAGGCTATCCTCAGCCGCACATTCGGTTAATCATTATTTGCTTAGATCTGCATGGTGTATGTATGTGTTGAACTAAGTGGTTTATCATTTTATGACGCCTAGGTGAGGATGATCGACGGATTGCATTTGGCCAGCTCAAAAGATTTGCCTGGCGGGAACTACAAATCGCAACTGATAACTTCAGTGAAAAAAATGTTCTTGGACAGGGAGGTTTTGGGAAAGTCTACAAAGGAGTTCTTCCAGATGGAACAAATATTGCTGTAAAACGGTTGACTGATCATGAAAGGCCTGGTGGGGAGGATGCCTTCTTGCGTGAGGTGGAGCTAATTAGTGTTGCAGTCCACCGGAATCTCCTAAGGTTAATTGGCTTCTGCACGACACAAACAGAACGCCTTCTGGTGTATCCATTTATGCAGAATTTGAGTGTTGCCTACCGTGTACGAGGTACTATTTTCAAAGTTATGCATCCTGCACTATTGTACTGCTCAATTAAGTTTGTGTTGCGCTGATATTATTTGCTTTTCTGTATTGCAAAATTTCATCATTTGCTTAATTGGTTGATGGAGCACATTGAACCTCACAGTTTAACATTATAGCTAAGCCTTCTTTTCTGGGATTAATTTGTTAGAACTGCAGACTGCAATTGCCGGCGCTGACTAGTAAATTGTCCAACCATTGGAAAATCTTGAAGTTTAGCTTCATGTCTTTGTTCAGCATTTTATGGCATTCTCATGTCATATGTCTGTTGTGCTGAAAATGATGCAGAATTTAAGGCTGGAGAACCCATCTTAGACTGGTCAACAAGAAAAAGGGTGGCCATAGGTACAGCACGTGGACTTGAGTATCTACATGAACACTGCAACCCCAAGATCATACACCGTGATGTAAAAGCTGCGAACGTGTTGCTTGACGAGTACTTTGAACCTGTTGTTGGTGATTTTGGGCTTGCGAAGCTAGTGGATGTGCAGAAGACATCCGTGACAACCCAAGTCCGTGGAACTATGGGTCACATAGCACCTGAGTATCTGTCCACAGGGAAGTCGTCGGAAAGGACGGATGTTTTTGGTTACGGGATCATGCTTCTTGAGCTTGTGACTGGGCAGCGCGCCATTGATTTCTCACGCTTGGAGGAAGAGGAAGAGGTGCTATTGCTCGATCATGTAAGCGTTGTTTGCTTTTCCAAAACTTCATAAAAACTGCTGCATCTCTTGACTCAGTTTTCCGAAATTTTATGATTAGGTAAAGAAGTTACAGAGAGAAGGGCAGCTAGGCTCCATCGTGGACCGCAACCTGAGCCAGGGTTACGAGGAGGAGGAGGTTGAGATGATGATACAGATAGCACTGCTGTGCACGCAGGCGTCGCCGAGGACCGGCCGTCGATGTCGGAAGTTGTTCGGATGCTGGAAGGCGAAGGGCTGGCGGAGCGGTGGGAAGAGTGGCAGCAGGTGGAGGTGACGAGGAGGCAGGACTATGAACGGATGCAGCGGCGGTTCGACTGGGGGGAGGACTCCATGTACAACCAGGAGGCGATAGAGCTGTCCGGAGCTAGATGATGGGAGTAAGTAGCAACGATGGACATATCATCGTCTGTGGAGTTAGGTACAAGTTATAGATAATGCTCATCATGTAATGCAAACAAACTCGTGGAGCCAGATGAATACTGATCAGATTATTATAGATGTAGACAGAGATGTATGCAACTGTATTTGTTTCGCCTGGTACAGTGTAGCTATGGATGAGAGCTGTCAACTGGTGATAGTGTCTCCGTGTGAAGCCTTCATTTACAACAAAATATTCAAGAAAAGTCTCGTGGCTCCGATTCGGTGCAAGGATATTCAACTTGATAACATTATGACCTCATTCCCTGCTATTCACTCGAGTTTTCCTCTACCTTATTGGGGCTGCCACTTTCAATATTTCGGCTTAGGCGGGTTCACTTTCAGCATTTGGAAACAAGGTTGCATCGAGGTACAGACCGAGGGGGAAAGACGTCACTATGGCAGGCCGCCGCACCTTAGTTAAATCGGTTCTAACCTCCAAATCCATATACCACCTCACGCCGCTTATGGTTCCCCTTGGACATCAGAAAAATTGGTAAAACTTGAGAGTGTTCCTATGGACAGGCACAAGTAAGGTCACCAGGGGCAAATGCAAAGTAAATTCGAAACTTGTTTTCTGGCCTCGTAACCTCGGTGGATTGGGGCCTGAACATTGAGAAATTCTCCCGCGCGTTGCGCCTTCGCTGCCCTTGGATTGCTTGCAAGGAGCCTAATAGGGCTTAGGTGGTGCTCTACAACCCGTGTAACAGGGAGGACATGGATCTTTGTTACTCGGCGACGAACGAAGATTACAGTGGACAGTGTTTAAAAAAATGTTTTGGCACACGCCATGGCTGCAAGGATGCAAGCCCAAAGAAATTGCCCCATCCATATTTCTACTCCCAAAGCTCACTAATAGGAACATCAAGCTCTCCTTACACAACAATCATTGGGTTAGCTGCATTAACATTTAGAATGGCCTGACACCAAACTATGTACATGAGTTCTTCAATCTCTGGGTTATGTTACAGGAGGTAAACCTCCTTGAGGCGACCACATATGAGATACGATGGAATTCATCGCCGACGGAAACTATGTGACATCTTCAGCTTATAAAATACAATTCTTAGGAGCTATTATCTCGGACATGCCAAACCTTATGTGGAAAGTTTGGGCACCACTGAAAATCATTTGTTTTTGCTTGGTTCATCATTCAAGACCGAGTTTGGACAGCGGACAGATTCAAGCGCCTAGGGTGGCCTAATTACGGCCTTTGCCAACTTTGTAAGCGACACAATGAATCTACGGCGCGTCTCCTTTTTGGATGCCGCCTCTCCTTAAGGATATGGAACCTTGTCAAGGATTGGGTTTGCATCCAAGACCTACTAGAGAAATGGACATGATTGACATCGGTGAAAGAGTGGTGGACCTCCCTGGTCATGCCAAACAACACTAGACGGACAGCCTTGACCTTGATCGTCATGCTGGTTACTTGGGAAATATGGAATGGGAGAAATGTGCGGGCATTATGTAACAAGAGTTCCATGCCTTCGGTGATCGTGACCAAGATCAAAGGCAAGGCCAAGAATTGGGTCATTGCCGGGGCGAAGCACTTGAGTAGTTTTATGCCGGGAGATTAGTCTCTTTGTTGTCGACCTCTGTTGGCCTAAAAACTGTTTTTAAATCTTTTTAACCTTGTGAACTCTTCTTAATACTAATAAATAAGATGAGACAAATGTTTTGCCTCCGTTTAAAAAAAAATATCAAGAGCTTACGAGTAGCAGGACTAGGTAGAGACGGTTCATACAGTCATCAGAGAGTTGATCCAGCCCACTAAAACAAGTGCGGCCCAAGCAGAGAAGAGAGAACAGACACAGCGTAATAACCCCAAAAAGAGAAGAAAAAAAACAGACACAGCACACTGCGAAAGCCTGCCGCGGCGCTTCCCTCCCCTCCTCCTCCTCCTCAACGGCGGCAGCACTCGTCGACTCGTCATCGTCTCCACTCTCCCCGCGTCCAAACCAATCCTCCTCCTCCCGTCTCCCTCGCCCTAGCAGCCGTACAGGACACAGATCCAACTCCCCACCCCTCCTCAGGCTCCTCTGCTCATGGGAATTCGGATCTAGACCCTCTCGTCCTCTTCTCCCCCCTCCCCCGCGGCACGGTCCGGCGGCGGATACTCACGATGGAGGGATATTTAATCCTTGCCGCTGATCAGGTACGCACAAAAACAAAAATTCCTGTTTATGTGTTTATTATGTGCTGATTGTTTTGTACCTCGATGTTCCCATCTACACCTTGTTCATCCAACCAGTTCCATGGAAGTATGGTTACTATAATGAATGTATCTCAATCATATTCTCATGGTAGAGTTACAGTGAGAATGAACTTTGTGGAATTGCTACAGGTTGTAATGACAGAAATGTTCATAGAATTGAACAAATCAGGAAAAATAACTCCACGAGTAATATATAGTTGCAGCTGACTATCTTTTTTAAACTGTGTTGTTTCATCAGAAAAGTATACAGAGTAAACTAGGCAGTTATATACTTATAGTAATCGCAAACACATGGCTGCGTTGCAGCCTAAAGAATGAAAAAAAGCAAAAAAAAAACCACAAATGGAAACTTATCTCGAGGTTAATATGACAGCTTAGCTTGATTGGGTATTAAGCAAACCCGAAAATGTTTTTTTCAAGAAATTTATATATTTTTTATTTGCATTCAGGAACAATCAGTAAGTGGCGCAGACTGGAGTGCAGAGTTGCTGTCGGATGAACTGGAGATACCCACAAGCTCAGTGGACCTTTCACTGCAGCTTGCTGAAGAACAGAACCATTTACATGATATTCTGGGAATCAATGAAATACCAATGAATGACACAGGATTCAATTCAATAGCAATGAATGACACGGGCACTGGAAGTGACTCAGACAGCAGCTCAGGGAATGAGACAGATAAAGAACCAGGAAAATACTTCTATCCTGGTTTTGAGGAATTGGTTAATCCAAGACCACCGCAAGTTGGAATGAAATTCCCAACCCTCGAAGACGCAAACAGATACTATAGTGCACATGCTCTCCTGACTGGTTTTGTGGCAATTAGGGGACCAAATTTTATGAGGAAGAAGTTTCACCTACAATGCAACAGGAGCCGCAAATTAGCGCCATCCCAGGACCTGAAGAGGAAGCGGGAAATATATTCTGTCAATAAGACGCCGTGTGAGGCAAAGGCGGTTGTGAAGCCCGTTAAGGGGCAATGGGAGTTCACTGCAATTCAGACTGAGCACAACCATCCGTTATGTCCAAGCCCGTCACTCACAAAATTCTTCTTGAGCTCCAAACACATGTCAACTGAAGAAAGGTCTTTTTTAAGAGCTCTGCAACACAGTAGTATACATCCCAAGAAAGCTATGAAGATTTTCAAGAGAATGAGAGGCACTTTGGGTAACTTACCATTCAAGACAAAAGGTGACAATACCTCACAGCATGCAGAACAACAGATGGAACCAAACTCAGATGTAGAAACAACTGTGAAGCACTTGAAGGAACTGGAGCTGCAAAACCCATGTGTTTCCTTCCTCATGCAAACAGATGAAAATAACATAGTTAGGAGTCTTCTCTGGACTGATGCAAGGTCTAGGATAGATTATGAGATCTTCGGAGATGTCTTATCATTTGATACTACCTATAGCACAAATGTGCACAATATGCCTTTCGTTCCTATTACTGGATTGAATGACCAGGGCAGAACTCTTGTTTTTGGATGTGCCTTGCTACAAGATCAGAAATCTGAAACCTTCAAATGGATGTTCGAAACATTCTTGCATGTAATGGGAGGGAAAATGCCAAGAGCAATCATAACAGGCCAGGATGAAGCTATAACAAAAGCAATTGCAGAGGTCATGCCACAAGTAAGGCACAGGTTTAATAAGTTCCATGTAATGAGGATAGCACGGGAAAATCTAGGAGCCTTTATAGCAGCAGGAGGTAACATAAATACAGAGTTGCATGGCTTAATTAACAACTCTCTGACGGAAACGGAATTTGAGGAAGGATGGGCTGCGCTCATTGAGAGATACAGTGCAAGCGGAAACGAGCACCTACAACTCTTATGGGAAACGAGGAAAAAGTGGGTGCCTGTTTATTTCAAAGAAGATTTCTATCCATTTATTGAAACAACTAGACGTGGCGAGGGGACAAACGCATTATTCAAGGACCATGTGCTTCCTAAGGACAGAGTAGAGAAGTTTCTTGAAAAATACGGAGACATACAAGAGAGCATAATAAAAACGGATGATGAAGACAGACTGCAATCAAGAACAGAACCTTCATGTTTCTCATTGCAGCCAATTGAAAAGCATGCATCATGTATCTACACAAGCCAGATATTTCTGAAAGTACAGAGAGAACTACTCCATTCTACAGCATTCAATGTGCAGGAGATTCAAATGGGGACTGTGTACAGACTAGACAAGGTATTCAACTACGAGAATCCAGAGTTTGATAGAAATTCCTTCGATGTGTTAGTTGAACCTGGCACCAATGCAATGAAATGTCAATGCGCAAAGTTTAGTAGGGATGGTATACTCTGCTGCCACATATTCAGAGTTTTCACACAGTTTGGGGTCAATGAAATACCAGAGCAATACATAGTGCCCAGGTGGACTGTCAACTTTAAAATAGAGCAGATGAAGAAGTACAAGGAAAAATGCTTGGACAGCCATGGCGTAAACCAATCAGAAAATACAATGAGATATGCAATGTTACTGAGTAAAGTGGCTGACATTGGCAAAGAAATATGTGGCGACGGCTCCAAGTGCAATAAATTCAGACTGAAATTAGACACAATTCGAGGAAAATTGGCAAAGGTGACGGAGAAACACCTGAAACTAACAGTTAAGCCGTAGTACTCGCTACACAGGCTCTGGGAACATGGGCTTTGAGCAGCCAGGCAGTAGCGCACCTCTGTGGTGGCCATCCTGTGCATCAACAAGAGTCTGCTGTCGAGTATTCACAGACATCAGCAACCAGGACGAATCCTTAGAGTTAGGAGAATCAGTTAAATTATTGTCATTGTTCTCCAGGAGACTCATGTTGGCGAAGTAGAATAGTTAGAATTCAGGAAGACTAAGGTTGTCTGCCCATGGTCTGTTCAGAAAAATGCTGGCATGGTTCTATTTTTTACCTGCAGTTTCATGTGATATGCCATCTCATCTCAAAAAAAGGTTCATGTGTTATGTAGACTTCGCCAAAACATATTGATTTAGTATCTTAGATGTTCATATTTTTTAATCAATATGATTGGTCAAACTTATCATACATTAACTTTTGACTAAAATATATGTCTTATTTTGAGAAACATAGGGAGTATTTGCTTATTGCTCCTACCAGTTTCCTAAGGCTTGTTTTCCTTCTGTCTGGCAGCACCGGTTCTTTGCATGCAGGTTGTGCATCTACTTCATGCATGTAGGTTAACTAGATTGCATAGCACTGTTCTTTTGTGAACCATGATTCCAAGTGTGACCCCCATATTATGCATTTCATGTCTGTTGCTCACGACTCACGAATGAATGTTTCTTTGTTGATGGGATAATCTCTGAATGAATGTTCTGGTTTTGTGAAGGTGTATTAGATGTTGTTCGTGTCGTAGCCTCTGGCCAAAGTTTTCCTAGACCATGGGCTGCTTTTCCATATTTTCTTTTGAGAATGTTGGCACTTTATTGATCAATAAACATCATTACATATAGTTCTTTCCGACTAAGCTGCAGAACAACACTAACATAAATATTACAATCCGAGGGCTAAGAAACACAAGCCAAAAAAATGTGCAGCCACATTCGACTCGGAAGACCCGAAGCTTGATGTTGCTCACCACCGTATCAGTTGTCGATTGATCCTGCTCCGGTGCTAAAATGCGCTGAATTGTGGACAAACAATCCGAGACCAAGACGATATCGAGGAAACCATGATCTCCAGTGATTGTGAGTGCTCGCCTAATAGCCAGGCCTTCAGCAAGTTCTGAAGAAGGGAAACCCTCCAAACCTTCACTGCAGGAGAGAAGGAAGTTACCGTTATGATCATGCAACACTACTTCCCAGCCCATGCGTCGCTTAGTCGGGGACAACACAACATCAATGTTCACACTGACCTTGCCGACAGGCAGAGGAGTCTTTTTAGGTGCTGAGGCAGTGGAACACACCTTGTAGACGGTTTGGCCTTTGGACAATTCGTCAGGATCAAATTCACATATGCTGCGATCTTGGCAGCGACCTGGAGTGTGGATGCAGACGACTTTCATTATTCCGAGCATCGTTATGTGCTTCCCAGATGTGCCAGCACATGACCGCCATCAACATAGCAGGCGTGGGTTCTCCCTTGCCGGTAAATTGAAGATCCATTGTTTATCACTAACCATATCATTCTTGTGTATCCCGTACGGAAATTTTCTTTCATCTCACTCCAAAGTCCAAACACACCTGGCAAAGGGACAGTGCAAGAAGAGGTTCTTTACCCGTTCAGTTCTCCCATTGAAAATGTGGTTGTCATCGACAGGGATGTGACGATGTTGTAATTGATGACTGGTGGGAAGACAGTCGTGACCCATGCGCCAGATCAGAGTGAGTAACCATAGCGCTTTCCAATCTTCGTATCCCCCGGCCAGAGTGAATACCGTTGCCACCACTATCTCCGTTAGAGAAGAAACATGAGCAAGTGTCTTCAAGAAGTATCTTAGGATCTCACAAACAACAATATCTACCTATTTCATCTTATGATCAATAAAATTGTAAGGTCATTTACATATTCATAGTATACAAAGTAGCAGTTTGACCGCAATTCTTTCAAAACATTTTACAAATCGATAAAATTGGACGGCAGAGAGATAGAAAGGTTAATAGATGCAAAAGGAAATATGGATGAAAAGAAGCGAGGAAAAGAAAAGAAGTTGTCCAACCATGGTAGAAACCAGAGGTTTGTTGGGTCAAGCTGAACTTCGATGCTGGCTCAGTCGACCACCGAGTTTCTGCCTTTAGTCAAATATGGTTTTCCTAGGCCATAGTCGAAGCTTACTACCTATTTGACTCAAGCTATTTTTGTGGGACGACAAATCTTGTGGTACATTTCCATCTAACAAACCTAAATACTTCCTCCGTTGCGAATTAGTTGACATAGATTTGTCTAAATACGGATGTATCTATACGTGTTTTAGTGTGTAGATACATCATCTAGACATATCTTTTGTTAGTTGTCAAACATATATTTTTTGTTCAGGGCTTTCTCATATGGAATGTACATTGGGTCTGGCAGTATTACTTTGTAGTATGACTAAACATCATAACATGAGATCGCTAGTACATGAAAGAACAAACATTAAGAATCATGTGTGTGTGATTGTACATTCACCTGATTGGTTTCAGGTTTTGCCAAATTAGTTCTGTTGATATGCAAAGGAAATTACCACACAAGAGCAGTCCAAAACTACTGTGATACTGTCGGCGTGGGAAGTTATTCCACACTGCCTAAATGTTGAATCTGCTGAAGCAATTGTCAGGGTTACGAGACATCAAAGCTATTCTCACGAACTTCGCCCAGCCGGTTCAGATTGAAAGTGATTGTGCCGGTGACGCCGCAGTTCAGTCAAAGGTCCGGTTTCAGCAGCAGTTTATCCGAGAGGATGCAGGCGAGAGCTGGGTTCAGCCATTTCTTCTTCTCATAAACCCGAAGATGCCTGCAGAACAATCAGTGCCATCTTGGTCAAACCAATTTGTATTACTCTCTCCGAGAAAGCCAAATTTATATGATTCGAATAATAAATATCAGCTTTACCAAATGCAAATTATACAGAAAAATATCCAAAGCACAGAACATAAATAGAAGAAGAAATATTTTTTGATGGCAATAGAAGAACAATTAGTTTGTGCTGCAACACTTTCGCCCACTACGGTTGACATGTTCTCATGTTTTTCTGCTACATGATTACATATGACCACGGTAGAAAGTAGTAAAAGATCAGTGACTGAATGGCTCCGTCATAGGCAAAAACTATGCTTCTAGATTGTCAAGAGATTTAAGATTTATTTTGTGCATCATGCACATGTGACAGGCTCAACGGGTACAAAGCCGAAAGCCGGTATCTAACTCAATAGCATACTTATGAGAAGTGGAACAATAACCAGAGGGTTTCATGCACTAGATACCTATAAGAAAAAAATCAAGCCTCCTCTTGTAAACTGAGTAACCAAGACCACAAGATAAACTGTCCTCAAAGGAAAAAAAATATAGAGAAAAGAGAAAAGAGAAATTTACCTCACACGTTCAACCAACATAGCACATTAGAATTTCATATGTGTTCAAAGTTTCAGATCCATCCATTTCCATCCAACTCCCCTGCCTACAAGCAAAAGAAGCCAATTAAACCAATAAAATTCTAAAAAATGTAATCGATGTTAAGGCATAGGTGCAAATCGTTACATATTGATGCAAAGTGAGGGGAGAAAGTAGCTTCTATGAAAAGGATAGTAAAATGAAGCCACGTCAGTTGTCACTTTCGAGAAAAAGCAAGAAAAATCCTTTACACGTGTTAAGACTGTTAAAATGTTCAAAGAAAGTGCATCCATCCGAAATTATTCATATTTAGCAGATAATTTGTAACAAGATAAATATTATATTCCAGGAAAAAATATTGAATGAAATAAAAAAGTGTTTCACTATATCCATCCGAAGTTTTAAGCTTACAAGTTTGGCAACTGACAATTCAGTATAATTATCTCGCATAGCAGATGGTTTCACTATATTCTTCTAGTGCAATATTGCCAATTTCCATTTTGTTAGAAAACTCCCAAGGAAAATATGAATACAAGCACATAACCATAGTTAGCATTTAGTAGCATTTAGCAATTAATGGCTATGTTACAAAGTCACATTAGCATTGTTGTTCTAGCTTCAACGTAGCCAAGTAACAATGAGAAGATACATCACCATATACCACTAGACCGGTAAGAAAACAAAAAAAAACAATTTAATGTTATATATAGAGTTGATACTTAATCACCTGAAAAATAATACAGCATATGCCTACCAAAAGTAACTGGAATGAAACTTGAAAAAAGGGAATTTTATGACATGTTCAATGTAGATAATGGGGTATTACCTGGCATATAAAAATTTGTGTACGGATAAAAGATGTCAAAACATAATTTATCTCTTTGAACAATATGTCTGATCTGCATGGAGTCAAGTTGGAGCATGAAGTTACCGACCATCGTAGTCAGAACAATCACATTCGTGTCCTCATCATACCCCACGAAAGATACCCTTTTTCTCCCAGTAAGCACTCTCCATGGAAGCATCCCCTCCAGTGGTATGGCTCTATGCAGGAGCACCCATCTGACAGCACCATCAAAGTTATATCTTTTCTCCCATAATTGGATGGTCAGTTCTTGCGACCTGAGTGGTTCCGACAAATACGCAAGGCCAAGTTTATTATCCTTTGTTCTTAAGAGCTGAACATACCCATAGAAGTCAGTAGTATGAGTGTTTTCCGGCTTCTTGATCACATCAAGGCTCTGTCTTTCCAAATCAAAAGCAAGAATTTCACTTCCATACAATGACCAGTAAAGTACATTCCCGACAAGGACGTTGAACTTTATTTCACAAGTCATACTTGTGGTCAGCATCGAGACACTATCTCCCCATAAACCAGATGTCGATTCGTAGAGGCAAGCCACTGCATGCCTGTAATTGACGCAGAGCAAGACCAATTTGAATGGGCTGGAAAAGCAATCGCCGTGCACATGCCCGTGTTGTGCATCAACGCACAACACTGCGGCTCGAAAGTGTCCCATCCGTTTGTATTCCACGCCCGGTGGAAAAATTAGACGGTGTTGTTGGCCGGTGAGGGGATCCCACACGACGATCTCGCACAGCCCCGGGTGGACTAGAACAGCAAGGCCGTGGCGACAACCCATGAAGTACCATTGCCCGACGTTGCAGGAGCGAAAGCTCCTGCGGCAGGGTAAAGCGCATGGAGGGAATGTGGTCGGGCAAATCTAGGACGGCAGTAAAGACTTGTGCTACGCCAAGAGCCCGTCCTGCGAAGAAGCCGAGCAGCGGAGGTTTATGATGGTGTTTGCGGAAGCGTTTGATGAAATCGTGGTCGGAGAGGATACTCCGCCAGCGCTTGCAGGTCAGGGAGGCGCGCGGAAGGGATGATGGCGCCGGAGGGAGACGGAGGAGGATCTCCTCCAGGAGGTCTTGGTCGTCCAGTGGGGCCGCTGGTGCCGGCAAGGAACGGCGGCGGCTCATCTGAGCTAAGCTAGCTAGGGCTGGAGTTTTATTCCCGGCCGTACGTGACGGAACAAATGGTGCGGTACCCGTACATATAGGATCGGATCCTATACTCGCTCCATTCCGGTTTATAGGATGTATTTCCAAAACCAGGTTTTTTCAAGAATAAGCAACAATTAGCATTTATTAAGAGCAGTTAATGTTGGGTTTTGGCCTTTCCCAAGAACAAAATTAAAACCGATTGGGTTTGGTCTTTCCCTAATTAATGTTGGCACTAAATATGAGAGTGCTAATTGGGTGAAATATTAAAGAGATAGATTTTGCATGGCCAATCCCCATTCACCTAGGTCTCAGAGATTTGCCAAGTACATCCTATAAACCGGAATAGAGTGAGTATATAAGATGACGTGCTTCATTATTCCGAGTATCGTTACGTGCTTCCCAGATGTGCCAACAGATGACCACCATCACCGTAGCAGTCGTTGAGTTCTCCCTTCCCAGTAAATCAAAGATCCATTGTTTAGCACTAACCATGCATGTACTTCTTGCCTCGAAGGCATGGGAAATTTTCTTTCACCTCACACCAAACGGAACAGCAAAGGGACATAGCAAGAAAAGGTGCTCTATCCTTTCAGTTCTCCCGCATATGTCATCGGCAAGGATGTGACGATGTTGTAATCGATGACCGGTGGGAGGACAATCGTGAGCCATGCGCTAGAGGACTATCTTCATTTTGTTTGTAGCTTGATTAGACCATAGCGTTTTCCAGTTCTTCGTATACCTACCCCGACAGAGTGAGTACCGATCCAGCAAATAGAGAAGAAATTTTCACTCCTCGCCGATCAGACCATCTATAAACCCGACATATGATGCCAGACTTGATCTCCTCCTCCGGCCGGAGTCAACGACGATTCCCTCGTCACCTACCAGGATTAGAAAACGAGTATCAAATCTCAGGTGTAAAACACCATTGAACCGAAGAGGTGCACGTGACCTCCCACCTGCAAGTGACCGGCGATCGTGACAGCCTCGACGAAGAAACCCTAGTCGCCGACGAGAGAGGCACTAAGACTCGTCATCCTCTTTGGACAATAGGATTAATCTCATTCCAGTTACTTGACATGGTCGTTGTACACATAGTTCAACACACGGATAATTAGTTAAAATTCTCTGAAAGCATTGCTAAAAGAAAGAAAGAAAATGTCACTGCATGTTAAAGGACGGGCGTTCATTACATAGCGACAGAAATACACGGGCCGGGCCGCACTCGGCTCACGAGATCCCTCCTCCCGGAACTGTTCTCTCTTCTCTCCTTTCCCATTTTCCATCTCGGTTCTTTATCCAGCAGGCGGCCGCCGCACCTCCTCCTCCTCTTCCTCTTCTCTCGTCGGCGCCTCCTTGCTCTCGTAGCCGCTCACACGGTACAGGTCCAATCCCTCTCTTCTCTTCTGCCCTAGAGGATCCGGATCTCAGGCTCACTCGCCCTCTTCTGCGCACAGCGCGGCGCGGCGGCGGATATTCTGATGAACCACTCCTGATATTTACACAAGGTATACACGCGAAGAGTTAGAATTGAAAATTTACCTGCGCTTTAATTTCTTTTCATTATTTTCAGGTATCCAAATCAGAAACAGTGAGTTGCTGATGCCCAGATGCAGGCAGCGGATAGTCTCGGGAACAGGTGCCGGGACCTGTTTTTGTTGCAACAAACACTAATCAAGTAATGGTTACTGATACATTTGTCTGGGGATTCTGTACTTTGCGGAAATTTTTTGGACTGTATGTGCAATGTATGATAGATGGAAATGAAATTGTTACAGGTTGTCATGATGGCTGATTTGGGTCGGGTTGCGCAATGGAACCAGTCAGGAGCAGAGTTGCACGTAGAAAAGGTATCACTTGAACTCATCTGCTTACAATGTGCATCCATCATTTAGTAATATACTCCCTCCCTTCCACAATATAAGATGTTTTAGTCTTTTTCCACATGCACATGCACACACATGTATCTAGACATATTTAAGTGCATGTGTTCATTCTTTTTAGTATGAATCTGGACATGCATGTGTAACATCTAAAACATCTTACATTGTGGAACGGAGGGAGTACAAGAGAGATATGCAATTAGCATAAAAATGGCGAATTGCTGTCCCTCGCACATATCACATGACAGTAAATTTGATAGGGTAACAGTATTTAACATGACTACTATATTTTCCTTTTGTGGTTGAGCCTCTGGTGAGAACCTGTAGTTGGTAACATTATGGGCTTCTGGTAATACAACTCGGGGAGGGCTGTGCCTTTGGTTCCTTCCTCTTAAAAACGTCACTGCTATATCTTTTTAGAATCTTCTCATGCCTGGTTTTACTAGGAAATAAATAATAACTTACACAGGAACCTGTTGGCAAACAAGCAGTACCAGAAGGAGGTCTGCAGCATGTGAAATTCAATATGACATTTGCATGGTAGCTTAACAGAGTTTTTCACTTGCATACAGGAACATGCATCAAATGGCATTGACACAGCTGCAGATGGACTAACGGCAGATATACTGGATAAGCAAACCAACTTGGTGGACCCTACAATGCAGCACACTGAAGAACAAGGTCAATTGCATGATGTTACAGAAGGGCAAGAAATGTCTAGCAACGGTATAAGCAGTGGAAGCGATTCAGGCAGCAGCTCAGGCAGTGAGTTAGATACTGAACTAGGAAAATGCTTTTACCCTAGTTTTGAGGCATTGGAGAATTCAAGACCACCAGAACTTGGAATGAAATTTCCAACCCTTGAAGATGCAGAACGATTCTATAGCACACATGCTCTGCTAACTGGTTTTGCAGTAAGGAGGGGATCAAATTACAGGAGAAAGAAGTTTCATCTACTATGCAACAGAAGTGGCAAACTAAAGCCAACTCAGGACCTGCAAAGGAAGAGGAAGAATAATGTTTTGGGCTCACAATGCCAAGCAAGGGTGATAGTGAAGCTACATCAGGAGCAATGGGAGATCATAGGAGTTAAGCATGAGCACAACCATCCATTATGTCCACGCCGATCACTCACAAGATTCTTTCTGGACCACAAATATATGTCAAGTGAAGAAAAGTCATTTCTAAGAGTTTTGCAACAAAGTAGGGTAAATCCAAGGAAAGCTATGAAGATTTTCAGGAGAATGAGAAGCAACCTCGGAAACACACTATCATCAAAAGAGAAAGATATGCGCAATTTACAGTGTGTAGAACAATGGAGAAAAGAGAACTCAGATGTTGAAACGGCACTGAAGCGTTTCAAAGAACTGGAGCTGCGGAACCTAGGTTTTTCCTACACCATGCAAACAGATGAAGATAATGTTGTAAGGAGTATTTTCTGGACTGATGCAAGGTCGAGGGTGGATTATGAGATTTTTGGTGATTTTGTATCGTTTGATACTACCTACAGTACTAATAGGCATAATATGCCTTTCACCCCTATTATTGGAATGAATAATCATGGACGAATCCTTCTGTTTGGGTGCGCCTTGCTACAAGATCAGAAAGCTGAAACCTTGAAATGGATGTTCCAAGCGTTCTTGCATGTGATGGGAGGGAAAATGCCAAGAGCAATCATAACCAGCCAGGATGAAGGTATGACAAAAGCAATTGCAGAGGTCATGCCGCATGTAAGCCACAGGTTTTGCAAGTTCAATGTGATGCAGAAAGCACATGAAATGCTAGGAGCCTTCATGGCAGCAAGGGGCAACATAAATGCGGAGCTGCACAGCTTAGTGGACAACTCACTGAAAGAAAAGGAATTTGAAGATGGATGGGCTGTGCTCATTGATAGATACGACGCAAGTGAAAATGAGTACCTACGACTCATGTGGGAGACAAGGAAAAACTGGGCTCCTGTTTATTTGCTATCAGATTTCTATCCATTCGTTGGATTAGCTGGACATGGTGAAGGGACAAACTTATTATTCAAAGACAATGTGCTTCCTAAGGACAGAATCGAGAAGTTTATTGAACAATATGAGAGGATGCAGGAGAACATAATAAAAGCAGAGGAAGATGATACATTGCAATCAGAAACTGAACCAGCATACTTCTCCATGCAGCCAATAGAAAAGCATGCAGCGCAGATATACACAAGGCAGATATTTCTGAGAGTACAGAAAGAACTATACTATTCTACAGCACTCAACGTGCATGAGATACAGGGAGGATCAGTGTACAGACTTGAAAAGGTCTCCAACTACGAGAACCCGGAGTTTGATAGAAATTCTTTCGAAGTGGTAGTTGAAGCTGGCACCCATGCATTCAAATGCCAATGTGCAAAGTTTACTAGGGATGGGATTTTGTGTTGCCACATATTGAGAGTCTTCACACAGCTCGGAGTCAATGAAATACCAGCGCAGTACATAATGCCCAGGTGGACTCGCAAGTTCAGAGAGGAGCAGCTGAAAGAGTACGAGGAAAAATGCTTGAAGGAAACAGAAAATAAAACGAGATATGCTATGCTGTTGAGTAAAGTGGCAGACATCGGCAAGGGAATATGCACCGATGGCCCAAAATGTAGTTGCTTGATGCTCGAGTTAGACAAGATTCAAGAAACATCGTCAACTGACGGCAGAAGAAAATCCCGGAAATAATCACATTTGCAGATTGTGGACAAGGGCCTGCGATATGAGAATAGCGAGTTTAGTTGGGGATGTCTCTTTCCAGGATGAATTAGGATAGCTAGCATGTTCAGTTAAGCGCAAGGTAGGTAGTCTTAGCCTCTTAGGTGATGAGAATTAGATATCTCTGATTAACCTCCTGTCTTGTATGTTTTCGTCAGCATGTTCCTCTTACATCTGGCAGCACATATTGTTGCGTTCAGGTTTATGCATCCTGATTGGTTATTATCGGACCTCTTTAATCTGTATGCTATTTTTTGTTGCTTCTGTCCACTGTGAAATGTGAATCCTGCTGGGCAAAAATGAGAGAGTTGATTAATTGCACTTCTTAGGACATCTATTATCCGATATGAAGTTGATCACCAACACCTCGTCACCAAGCCTAAACATACAAATAGAAAAACACCATTGCAGGGGAAACCAAAGGAAGCCTACTCCAAGCTTAATGTCGACGTGTCGTTCTATGTACAATTGCGGTCATTCGTGATGATAAGGGAAGCTATGACACGCCTTGTGCTATGCACCAGGCGACGGGTGTGGTCATTAGTGATGATAAGGGCATCTTCATAGCTAGGAGCAGATGCGGTATCCCCTCTATTTATTTATTTTGAAATTGGTATCCCCTCTATTTCTGATGCATCTACAAGAGAAGCTCGGGCTCTTCGAGACTGTCTTCTTTTGGCGGAAGGTTGGTTGCACCAAACTAATCACCAACGACGACTGTATGGAGGTAATCACAACTATGCAAGATGGCGGTAATTACGTTGGCCTTGCGGCCCCAATTTATGAGGAGTGTTCTCTTCTCTTTCTCAAGGTTTGCCCATGTAACAGTCCGGAGTTTGAGCAACTAAAAACCTGTGTAATTTTTCCACTTTTGTGTTCCTTGCATCATGGCATCCATGCATCATGTTGTACTAGGGAATTGTGCTAGGGAATTGTTGTTGTTGCTAGGGAATTGTTGTGGTGTGGCACCACCTAAAAATGAAATGCCAAATTTGATTCAACAAATTTCAAAACAGTGAAGGCACTCAAACTTGCAAAACAAAAATACTTTGACATCTTATAATTGTCAAGGAAGTTTCAAGAGTCTAAAATAATATTTTGAAATTGCTCTAAAAATATTAAAGGAGCAACACTTCTGAATTTAGCAAAATGCCATATCCCACCTTTCTAAACAAAAGTGGTTCAAAACATTTTATTTGGAGGCGCCAATTTTTGTGGAGCTTCCACATGATATGAAAAGGCCACACAAATTATTTCATAATTTTCTAAAATGTTTAAGTGCTCTAATTAAATCACTGAAGGTGCTGGTTTTAAAAGGTTTTAAAAAGAAAAGGGGAGGAGGACCTATCTGTGATGGGAAATAATTTCCAGGGGGTTTTCGGGAAAATCTTCGTCTCTCTCCTCTGGCACTGTCGCCACAGCGCGCCAGGGCGCCATGCCGCACGACGCCGCGCCGGGGGGGCCTCTCCTCTGCCTCTCCCTGCGAGGAGCACGCCTCCACGAGCCCCACGACCTCACCTGCTCCCCCACCCCGTATTTGCTCACCTGCTCCTTCCCTCTCTCTCTCCCCACGGAACCGAGCTCGCCGCACCATGGCTGTGCGTGCCGCCGTCGATTGAGCTCGCCCCGAGCGAAACCAAGAGCGCAGGAAGCTCCGTCGCCCCTCCTGCTTCCTCTACACCAGAGGAATCGAGCCGGAGCGCCCTACATCGCCGTCGCCGTCCCCTCCTTCGCCGCCGCCGTCCGGGAGCCGCCGCGGACGATTTCGTCGCGGTCGTCGCCTCTCCTGCCTCCCGAGCCCATCCACGCTACCAGGGTGAGCACCGGAACCTCACCGTGCCCTCCGTTTCGTCGCTCGCGTCCCACAGCTCGAGTTCGATGAGAGTCGCCGTCGCGTCGCCATAACGTCTTCGTCGGAATTTCCGAGCTGAAGAAGAATCGGATTTTCCGATTCAATCCAGTACGTGCTCGTTTTTGGTCCTTAGAGAAATTTCGCCTCGTCGTAGCAATCGGATAATCCGATGTGTGCAGAATTCGGATTTTCAGATTTATGTCAGTACGAGTTTTGTAGAGTCCTTAGCAAAATTTTGAGTTTGCTTTTCCGATCGGATAATTCGGTTAGGAAAAATTCGGATTTTCCGAATGTGTCCAGTACAAGAAATGGCTACTGTTTCAATTACTTGTCTCTCTAAATTGTTAAATAATTGTTCTGTGTTGGATTAACTAATAACCAGGACATTTCTAAAAGTGGAATTTTAGATATGCAATAACTCTTATTGGTTCATCATAAATATGGTGTTTTATACCAAAATGGGCATAAAATTATGGACTAACTAGTAGCATCATTTCATGCATGTTTACCTCAATTTAGAGCACCGGAAAACATTAAAACAAAGGTGTGGCTATTTCTCTCTCTTGTTGAATAGTTAGTTCTGTACCCCATGTAAATGGGTAGAACTCTCTATAATAAGTCGGTGCATTAAAATGTCATGTCATCATGTGTTTGTGCATTGCACCGGTGTTATCCGTGGTTTTGATTGTTCCTCTCCGGTATTGTTTGTGCATCGGTAGATCAAGGAGTGGAAGTGCCACCACCGTATCGCGACGATCCGTACTACCAGCCCGTTGATCCAGGCAAGCGTAATCCCCCCTCTGAGCATGTCTTATCCTATATTTCCGCAAATATTTTCTCCACTATAATATTGCATGCGGTTCCAAATGTCAATTTTATTGGATTAGAGTATCCTATAGTTGCATTAAGATTCCGATGCCAATACCTGTTTCCCTCCTATTATCCATAGGATTGTATTGTTGGCCGAGATACTTACTATGCTATGTTGATGCTTAGCCATGCTTAGTTAATTGCATAGCTATACGATGGATGGTTCATGTTGGAAACAGGTGATGAGATGAGAATGATGGTGGAGAAATTGTGGTGACGGATAATAAAATGCTTAAAGGTGGGGATGAGAGGCCACTGTGGTTGTGGTGCTTTGTCTCGTTCTCGCCGCCTAGGTGCGAGTTCTATACCTCTTGAACCAAGACTGAGCGTGCAACCATGCGTGAGGCCTATGCAATTGCAGGAACCCTCATAGACTAAATAACTCGGGCGGGACTAGCCAGGGTCCTCTAGTTCGGGCTTCCATTTGCGCGTGCGTGATGATGGTGGGATGAACTGAGATGAGGATGGTGGTGTTTAGGAAAATGAGTGGCCACGGGGCAGTGTGTTGGATCGCAGCTCCGTCCTCACTGATGATCCTGGGTTAGTCCTTAACGAGGGAGAAGTCGACACCGCTCCCACCCAGCCGGCTTTCCAAGGAAGAGAGCTAATGATCAGGTAATGGGCCGGACGGTACGCGTGGCAAACATTGTACACCCCTGCAGGGTAAATCTTTTCGAAAAGCCGTGTCCGCGGTTATGGACGAACTTGGGAAGTGAAGGTAAGATCATAGAATAACTTTAACGGAATGATTAAAAACTGGGTACTAGAGGTACCACTCAAGATTGCAAGGTGAGCTTCCTCGAGGGTGATTCGGGGAGGTGCCTTGATGAACAGGTACTGTGGTTGTTGATGGTGGTTGATGTGAGAAAGGTGATCAAAGAAAAGAGTTACTTCTTACCCTTTTGAAAATACTCTGAATAGTCGATGCCTTTGAGTTATGTTTTCATAAATAAAATCAGCTTTATGCAAAACAGCCATATAACTTTGAAAGCCTCATCGAGCTAAAGCTCTATATATAATCTTGCGAGTTCGTCGAACTCAACGTCGTTTGTTTTGTTTCAGAGGAGGACTTCACCGACCTCGAAGGTGGGTTCTTTGTGGACGTCGACGAGTAGTCTGGGGTTCCCAGGTGGCAGCTTGGGACATCCCGGAACAGCTGGCGCTGGATGTTTATTTGTAGGCCTCTTAGGCCATAATTTGGATCTTGTTGTTTAGAACAACTAATTTGCTTCCGCTTGTTGTAATGTTGGGTCTGTGACCTCTGGTTGTCATTTGCTATCTTTCTCTATTATAAGAGTTGAACTATAATGATTTGTGTCGTAGAGTCTGTGATGTGCCAGTTGTTCCACAAGTCTTGATCTCTCTATTATGCTTTGATAGTGTGTCTGGTGGTATCGGATAACCGGGGACACAGTATCACTGTATAGCAGTCGGGTCGGGGCGCCACAAGTTGGTATCAGAGCAGTACTGCCTGTAGGAAACCCTTCTACTGGTCGATGTTGAGTCTAGTGTTTGTGAAAATATTTTTAACCTAAAAATGAGTTGTGAAAACCATCTTAGGATTCTTTTTACTCCTTATCTGGTTACCCTCTAATCTCGGAGCAATCTTACCTCGATTTGAGTTTAAAGGTTTTACTCTCTCTGTTACTTCAAAATGATTAGAAACGTGGGTGGGTTCGACCTTTAGTGTTATGTGTCCGTTGCTCCCGCTGCGTTGCAATCCAAATCAACTCATGTTGACTGTTTCTACCGAGTCTAATCATTTGATCCTTTCTTTGGGTTTTAACCCAGGACTTGAACATAAGGTCCCGGATTGTGCAACTAGAGTGTGTTAAGTTGTGATTTCTTAACTCTCGCTAGTAGCACATGATGCTGATCTTTGACCCAAGTTCTATCTTGTTGATTCCTTGTTTTGTTCAAAGTATTATCGTCCCTAGTCTGTGTACTTGTGTAGACGCTAATGCTATTGTTCGACCATTCGGAGAAAGATACTAACTGTGTCATTGTCAAATCTCCAGAATGGCTCGAGGAGGCCGTGGAGGCCGCGGTAACCACAATGATGATGAGGATGATCTGCCGCCACCACCCTCGATGGCTGAGGTCTTGATGGCCATTGAGGAGAACCGTGGGCGCAATGAGCGCTTGCTTGAGCAGTTGGTGCAGCAGAATGCACGGAGGAACGAGTGCAACACTCTCACTGAGTTCCTGCGTCCAGCCACCCACTTTGCTGATGCTAAGGAGCCACTGGAAGCTGATGATTGGCTTCGTGCTTTGGAGCGCAAGTTCTCCGCGCTTCATGTCCCAGTGGCTGAGCAAGTCAACTTTGCCACCTATCTCTTGGTTGGTGCTGCTGGCTGTTGGTGGGAAAGCCATGTGGCTTTGTTTCCAGCCAACCATGTCTTCACTGGGCTGATTTCCGCACTGCCTTCCGTGCGGAGTACATTCCCCAGCCGATCATGGATTGAAGAGGAGGGAGTTCCTGGATTTGCAACAGGGACGGATGGACCTCCGCACTTATGGTCGTGAGTTCAACCATCTCTCTCGTTACGCCCCAAGGGACGTGACCAATGATGCTGACAAGCAAGAGCTGTTCCGCAAGGGTCTGACTCCGCAGCTCGCTATGAGTTGCTGCCCTTCAGGTTCCAGACCTATCAGGAGCTGTTCAACCAGGCTTTTACTCTTGAGCAAGGAAGAAAGGAACTTGAGCTTCCAAGAGGCCCGCACATGGGGACCACCAGAGTTCCTCGGGTTCTGAGAGCAAGAAGCGCAGGGTGTTTGTCCCTACAGCGCTGTGCCGCGTGCTCCATTCATGCCAAGAGCCGCAGGATACAGGCCACCTCCTCCGCGCCCCACTACTTCGACACTTGGGGTAGGCGGGAGTGGGTACCGTCCTATGCTACCTGCTCCACCTGGAGTCACTTGCTACACCTGTGGCCAGGCTGGCCACTACTCCAGGGAGTGCCCCCAGAAGGCACCTCTCGCGATAACTCCTGCACGAGCCCCTGCCACTCCAGCTGGCAAGGCTGGACCTATTGTGCGTGGTCGCCTGAACCACATCTCTGCTGAAGAAGCTGAAGAGGACCCCGGCGTTCTTATGGGTGAGTTCGAATCAACAACAATCGTGCTACAGTTTTGTTTGATTCTGGAGCATCGCATTCATTCATATCCATAGCTTTTGCAAAAGACCACAAAATACCGTTTGAGAAAATGAGCGTCCCTTGGAGATCTCCACTCCTGGCTCCAAATGGCAAACCGATGGGGTTACTCCTGAAGTCCAGATTACTATCGGTTACTACTCTTTTCCTTTGCTTTGGTAGCTCTGAGGTCAAGTGGCATTGATGTCATACTGGGCATGAACTGGCTAGCCAAATACCAGGCTAATCTCGACTGTGCTGCCAAGACCGTCACCGTGACCAATTCTTCCGGTGACAGTGTGAAGTATTGGTCTGCACTATCAAGACCTCCATCTCATCATACCCCTCACCTGAGATCCTCCTTTGCTTTATGGAAGGCGAATCCCCTCCTGAAATCCAGGACATACACGTGGTGTGTGACTTCCCGGATGTGTTCCCGGAAGAATTGCCTGGCATGCCTCCTGACCGAAGTGTGGAGTTTGTCATAGATCTACTTCCCGGTACTGCTCCAATTTCCAAGAAGCCCTACCGTATGCCGGTGGAAGAGTTGGCTCTGTTGAAAGAGCAAATTGATCAGCTGTTAGCAAGGATTTCATCCAGCCTAGCAGTTCACCTTGGGGTTGTCCGGTACTCTTTGTCAAGAAGAGGGATTCTACCGTGCCTCGTCTAGTCTCTGACTATAGACCGTTGAATGCGGTGACAATCAAGAACAAGTATCCTATTCCTCGCATCAATGATCTGTTGGATCAGTTAGCTGGTGCAACGGTATTCTCCAAGATGGATCTGAGGTCAGGCTACCATCAGATAAAAATCAGAAAGGAGGATATCCAAAGACGGCATTTGTTACTCGCTATGGCTCATATGAGTATACCGTCATGTCCTTTGGTCTCACAATGCCCAGCTACTTTCATGAGGCTCATGAACTCCATCTTCATGGATTATCTTGACAAGTTTGTCGTCATTTACATTGATGACATCCTCATCTATTCCAAACCAATGAGAGCATGAGGAACATCTTCGTTTGGTTCTGACACGACTTCGAGAACACCGCCTCTATGCCAAGTTCTCCAAGTGTGAGTTTTGGTTGGATAATCTCGTCTTCCTTGGTCATGTGATATCCGCTAATGGTGTGGCTGTCATTCCTGACAAGATTCAGTCCATTTTGGATTGGAAAACTCCAATGTCAGTCAAGGACATTCGAAGCTTTCTCGGATTGGCGGGTTACTACCGCCGATTCATCGAAGGTTTCTCCAAGATAGCCAAGGCTGACTGACCTTCTCAAGAAGGATAAAAAGTTTGTATGGTCGGCCGAAGCTGAAGAGAGCTTCAAAACACTGAAAGCCAAACTCACGTCCGCTCCTGTGCTTGTCCTGCCGGACACAAGCAAGGATTTCGTCGTCTTCTGTGACGCCTCTCTACAAGGCTTGGGCTGTGTGCTAATGCAAGATGGCCATGTGGTGGCATATGCTTCTCGCCAACTTAAGCCGCATGAGCACAACTACCCAACTCATGATCTAGAACTTGCCGCTGTGGTCTATGCTTTGAAGCAATGGAGACCATACCTGTTTGGTAACCGTTGCGAGATCTTCTCGGATCACAAGAGTCTGAAGTACCTCTTCACCCAGCCGGATTTAAATCTCAGGCAAAGGCGTTGGTTGGAGTTAATCACGGACTATAATGTGAGTCTGAACTATCAACCCGGCAAAGCAAACGTCGTGGCTGACGCGCTAAGTCGGAAGTCCTATTGCAACAATCTGATGATTGAAGAGGCCCAACCTGCCCTCATGAAGAGTTCTCTCGTTTGAACTGAAATTGTTCCCTCTGGCTACCTTGCAAATCTGGAGATCAAATCTACTCTTGTGACCAGATTAAGGATGCTCAAAAGCGTGACAAGGGTATTCTAAAAATCAAGGAGAACATTGCTAGGGAAGGCCAAATGTTTTTCTGTCAATGAATCCGGAGTTGTTTATTTTGGTGACCGCTTGGTAGTGCCAAAGAAACGAAAATTGAGGGAGTTGATCCTCCAAGAAGCTCATGAATCTCCTCTCTCTATTCATCCCGGTAGTACCAAATGTACCAAGACCTTCGGCCACAATTCTGGTGGACTCGGATGAAACGGAAATTGCTAGTATGTTGCTGAATGCGACACCTGTCGACGGGTAAAGGCTGAACATCAAAGGCCTGCCGGCACTCTTCACCCTATTGCTATCCCGAGTGGAAATGGGATGAAATTGGTATGGACTTCATTACTGGTCTGCCGAAGTCTCCAAAGGGACATGATGCCATTTGGGTCATCATTGATCGACTATCAAAAGTGGCTCACTTCCTCCCCGTTCGTGTGGACATTACAGCTGCCAAGTTGGCAGACCTGTATACCTCTCGTATCGTCGTCCTTCACGGCATTCCCAAGAAGATAATTTCTGATCGTGGAAGCCTATTCACCTCCAAGTTTTGGACTAGTTTCCAAACTGCTATGGGAACTCGTCTTAACTTCAGCACCGCGTTCCATCCTCAAACTGATGGTCAGACCGAAAGAGTGAACCAAGTTTGGAAGACATGCTTAGGGCATGTGTAATCTCTTTTGGCAAGGATTGGGAAAAGTATCTCCCTTTCGCGGAGTTCTCCTACAACAACAGCTATCAAGCTAGTCTGGGCATGGCTCCATTTGAGGTTCTCTATGGAAGAAAATGCCGCACTCCTCTAAATTGGTCCGAGACCGGAGAGAGGCACTCTTTGGTCCAGATATTATCAATGAAGCTGAGGAGAAGGTTAGAATCATAAGGGAAATCTGAAGATCGCTCTACTATGATAAGCACCATCAGGAAATTCACTATGAAATTGGTGATAAAGCTTATCTCCGCGTCTCTCCCCTTCGTGGCGTTCGCCGCTTCGGAATCAAAGGGAAATTGGCCCCTCGCTATGTTGGCCCTTTCACCGTTCTGGCCAAGCGAGGAGATCTTTCTTATAAGTTGGAGTTACCGGTCATTCCCAATGTACATGATGTGTTTCATGTCTCTCAACTTCGCCGGTGTTTCAAGATCCTATCCATGGGGTCAATCATGAGGAGCTGGATCTCCAGGAAGATCTTACTATCGCGAGCATCCTATCCGTGTCCTGGATGAAGCCGAAAGGAAGACCCGTAACAAGACTACCAAGTTCCTCAAAGTTCAGTGGTCTCACCATTCCGAGGAAGAAGCGACTTGGGAAAGAGAGTCTAGTCTTCGTGAGGAGTATCCCGACTTCTTTCCGCAACCTTAGAATCTCGGGACGAGATTCCTGTAAGGGGGGTAGAATTGTAACAGCCCGAGTTTGAGCAACTAAAAACCTGTGTAATTTTTCCACTTTTGTGTTCTTGCATCATGGCATCCATGCATCATGTTGTACTAGGGAATTGTGCTAGGGAATTGTTGTTGTTGCTAGGGAATTGTTGAGGTTGCTAGGGAATTGTT
The DNA here is from genome assembly GCA_947311845.1 of Poa pratensis. Classification (NCBI taxonomy): domain Eukaryota; kingdom Viridiplantae; phylum Streptophyta; class Magnoliopsida; order Poales; family Poaceae; genus Poa; species Poa pratensis. Next base: position 43,588,159 of record CAMZMU010000034.1, read on the forward strand.
GTGGTGTGGCACCACCTAAAAACGAAATGCCAAATTTGATTCAACAAATTTCAAAACAGTGAAGGCACTCAAACTTGCAAAACAAAAATACTTTGACATCTTATAATTGTCAAGGAAGTTTCAAGAGTCTAAAATAATATTTTGAAATTGCTCTAAAAATATTAAAGGAGTAACACTTCTGAATTTAGCAAAATGCCATATCCCACCTTTCTAAACAAAAGTGGTTCAAAACATTTTATTTGGAGGCGCCAATTTTTGTGGAGCTTCCACATGATATGAAAAGGCCACACAAATTATTTCATAATTTTCTAAAATGTTTAAGTGCTCTAATTAAATCACTGAAGGTGCTGGTTTTAAAAGGTTTTAAAAAGAAAAGGGGAGGAGGACCTATCTGTGATGGGAAATAATTTCCAGGGGGTTTTCGGGAAAATCTTCGTCTCTCTCCTCTGGCACTGTCGCCACAGCGCGCCAGGGCGCCATGCCGCACGACGCCGCGCCGGGGGGGCCCTCTCCTCTGCCTCTCCCTGCGAGGAGCACGCCTCCACGAGCCCCACGACCTCACCTGCTCCCCCACCCCGTATTTGCTCACCTGCTCCTTCCCTCTCTCTCTCCCCACGGAACCGAGCTCGCCGCGCCATGGCTTTGCGTGCCGCCGTCGATTGAGCTCGCCCCGAGCGAAACCAAGAGCGCAGGAAGCTCCGTCGCCCCTCCTGCTTCCTCTACACCGGAGGAATCGAGCCGGAGCGCCCTACATCGCCGTCGCCGTCCCCTCCTTCGCCGCCGCCGTCCGGGAGCCGCCGCGGACGATTTCGTCGCGGTCGTCGCCTCTCCTGCCTCCCGAGCCCATCCACGCTACCAGGGTGAGCACCCGAACCTCACCGTGCCCTCCGTTTCGTCGCTCGCGTCCCACAGCTCGAGTTCGATGAGAGTCGCCGTCGCGTCGCCATAACGTCTTCGTCGGAATTTCCGAGCTGAAGAAGAATCGGATTTTCTGATTCAATCCAGTACGTGCTCGTTTTTGGTCCTTAGAGAAATTTCGCCTCGTCGTAGCAATCGGATAATCCGATGTGTGCAGAATTCGGATTTTCCGATTTATGTCAGTACGAGTTTTGTAGAGTCCTTAGCCAAATTTTGAGTTTGCTTTTCCGATCGGATAATCCGGTTAGGAAAAATTCGGATTTTCCGAATGTGTCCAGTACAAGAAATGGCTACTGTTTCAATTACTTGTCTCTCTAAATTGTTAAATAATTGTTGTGTTGGATTAACTAATAACCAGGACATTTCTAAAAGAGGAATTTTAGATATGCAATAACTCTTATTGGTTCATCATAAATATGGTGTTTTATACCAAAATGGGCATAAAATTATGGACTAACTAGTAGCATCATTTCATGCATGTTTACCTCAATTTAGAGCACCGGAAAACATTAAAACAAAGGTGTGGCTATTTCTCTCTCTTGTTGAATAGTTAGTTCCGTACCCCATGTAAATGGGTAGAACTCGCTATAATAAGTCGGTGCATTAAAATGTCATGTCATCATGTGTTTGTGCATTGCACCGGTGTTATCCGTGGTTTTGATTGTTCCTCTCCGGTATTGTTTGTGCATCGGTAGATCAAGGAGTGGAAGTGCCACCACCGTATCGCGACGATCCGTACTACCAGCCCGTTGATCCAGGCAAGAGTAATCCCCCCTCTGAGCATGTCTTATCCTATATTTCCGCAAATATTTTCTCCACTATAATATTGCATGCGGTTCCAAATGTCAATTTTATTGGATTAGAGTATCCTATAGTTGCATTAAGATTCCGATGCCAATACCTGTTTCCCTCCTATTATCCATAGGATTGTATTGTTGGCCGAGATACTTACTATGCTATGTTGATGCTTAGCCATGCTTAGTTAATTGCATAGCTATACGATGGATGGTTCATGCTGGAAACAGGTGATGAGATGAGAATGATGGTGGAGAAATTGTGGTGGCGGATAATAAAATGCTTAAAGGTGGGGATGAGAGGCCACTGTGGTTGTGGTGTTTTGTCTCGTTCTCGCTGCCTAGGTGCGAGTTCTATACCTCTTGAACCAAGACTGAGCATGCAACCATGCGTGAGGCCTATGCAATTGCAGGAAACCTCATAGACTAAATAACTCGGGCGGGACTAGCCAGGGTCCTCTAGTTCGGGCTTCCATTTGCGCGTGCGTGATGATGGTGGGATGAACTGAGATGAGGATGGTGGTGTTTAGGAAAATGAGTGGCCACGGGGCAGTGTGTTGGATCGCAGCTCCGTCCTCACTGATGATCCTGGGTTAGTCCTTAACGAGGGAGAAGTCGACACCGCTCCCACCCAGCCGGCTTTCCAAGGAAGAGAGCTAATGATCAGGTAATGGGCCGGACGGTACGCGTGGTAAACATTGTACACCCCTGCAGGGTAAATCTTTTCGAAAAGCCGTGTCCGCGGTTATGGACGAACTTGGGAAGTGAAGGTAAGATCATAGAATAACTTTAACGGAATGATTAAAAACTGGGTACTAGAGGTACCACTCAAGATTGTAAGGTTGACTTCCTCGAGGGTGATTCGGGGAGGTGCCTTGGTGAAACAGGTACTGTGGTTGTTGATGGTGGTTGATGTTGAGAAAGGTGATCAAAGAAAAGAGTCACTTCTTACCCTTTTTGAAAATACTCTGAATAGTCGATGCCTTTGAGTTATGTTTTTCATAAATAAAATCAGCTTTATGCAAAACAGCCATATAACTTTGAAAGCCTCATCGAGCTAAAGCTCTATATAATCTTGCGAGTTCGTCGAACTCAACGTCCCAAGCTGTTTGTTTCAGAGGAGGACTTCACCGACCTCGAAGGTGGGTTCTTTGTGGACGTCGACGAGTAGTCTGGGGTTCCCAGGTGGCAGCTTGGGACATCCCGGAACAGCTGGCGCTGGATGTTTATCTGTAGGCCTCTTAGGCCATAATTTGGTTCTTGTTGTTTAGAACAACCTAATTTGCTTCCGCTTGATGTAATGTTGGGTCTGTGACCTCTGGATGTCATTTGCTATCTTTCTCTATTATAAGAGTTGAACTATAATGATTTGTGTCGTAGAGTCTGTGATGTGCCAGTTGTTCCACAAGTCTTGATCTCTCTATTATGCTTTGATAGTGTGTCTGGTGGTATCGGATAACCGGGGACACAGTATCACTGTATAGCAGTCGGGTCGGGGCGCCACAGCCCATGATTTTTTTTTTGCCATAGTCCTATGGGAAGCAATAGAATAGCTTATATTCTATTTTGTAAGGTGGAGTGACCACAGTCAATTGTTTGACTGATGTAACTATTTTTTTATTAATTGATAAAATCGTCGTGATGACTTTCCCTAAAAAAAACTTCCCCAAGTAAGAGAACACAAAATGAACCGAAAACCCAGTTTTTTAGAAATCATGGACAAAATTCACCTAAATTGCATCAAGTGGCATTACATCATAACATATTTATACACATTGAACCTAAGTAATGGGCAACAATAACACATGGATCATGACTTATGGCTAAAACCTAACTCGATCTCCGATCGTTATTCCCCATGTATCCCGCTGTCATGGAAGAAGACAAGGATGAATATAAGCTAAACACTTTGCTCCATTACATGATGGCCAGTAGACCGGCCGTACATGACCTGCAACTTGACTTCCTCCTCCGGCTCACCTTCGCATAGATAGGTTGCGCAATTATCTTTAAAAAAAAACTGTGCGCTAGATAGGTAAACGGTGGATGTTCGCTGCATTGCTTCACAGCACACAGCGCATTGTGCAGCTGTCTCTCTGCTGCACATAGCAGCAGTCTTCTCCCGGCCCGTCCAGATCCAACCCTGTCTGTCGCCCAAGCCCAACCTAGCCCCGTCAAAACCTCTCCTCCTCGCCGCCCGAGCAACGGCGGCAGCAGCAGCAGCAGTCGTCGCCGTCGTTTTCTCTCTCCCCGTCCAGCTCCAGTCTTCCCCTCATCCTCTCCCCGCCTTTGCCCTAGCAGCCGCACGGGATACGGATCCAACTCCTCGCCTCTGCTCATGGGAATTCGGATCTAGAACCCTAGTCCTCGTCCGCCGAGGCGCGGCGCAGCGCGGCGGTGTTGCTGACGATGGAGGTATATCCAACACCTGCTGCCAACATTTGTACTGTATATCGCGGCCCGATTTTATCTGACGATTGCTTTGTTTCAGGTGGCGGGTTCCCCAAATCTGGAGCAGCTGGATGTTCAAATGGATGGCGAGCTACTGACACCGGCAGCGGATAGTCACATTGAGCAAGCGCCAAGAGCTGCTCCTCCAGCCAATTCCAGAAAAGTAAGATTGCTTGAAATCTTTGTTGTCGAGACTTGGGACTACGTTTAACTTAGGGAAACTGTTCCAGGTTGTGATGACGGGAAAGGTCGCGAAATCGAACAGTTCAGGTAAAGTCGCCGAGAGCTCCGCGAACAAGAGGGTGATATATCGTAGCTGGTGATGACGGTTCCCATGTGCCCACCTTGCGCCAAGTGGCGCTGCATGGAGAACAGGTACTTGAACACATACACATCTTTCTTTTGCCCTGTGCATCTATCAGTTGATAGTATAGAAGAAAGTAGGCGATACAGTTACCTCAAAGGCACCTATACATTGTCACTTTGCCGTGCCTCATACATATATGTATTACAGGCTAGTAAGACTAAGAGTACTAAGAGTGATGCAAAAACTACAGCAGCTGCACGCAACGTGATTGAGGTATTTGAAGTCAGTGCTTTACCTTCCCTTCTTAGAATGACTTGATGCATGGCATTAACTTGGAAAGAGATACACAGAGGTCTGTTGGCAAACAACCGGCGAGACGAGGAAGAGTACACCTGAACAGTCATATTTATCAGGTACGGAAGCCAAACAAAGCACAAGTGATATTGCTATGTATTATTATTTCAGTCGTTTGAATATGGCATACTTGGTAGGTTAACATAAATTATGCACTTTCATGCAGGAACAATCGACAGAGGTCAATGAAGTTGCAGAGAAGATACCGGCAACTAAATTCGAGAAAGGTACCAACCCTGTGGACCATTCACTGCAGAATGATGAAGAGCAAAACTCATTGCATGATATTATGGAAAGCAATGAAATATCTAGCAGCGATACAAGCGGTGAAAGCGATTTAGAAAGCAGCTCAGGGAGTGATTCAGAAAAGGAATCTGGGAAGTTCTTCTATCCTAGTCCTGAAATACTGGATATTGCAAAACCACCGGAAGTTGGAATGAAATTCCCAACCCTCGAATATGCACACGAATTCTATAACACATATGCTCTCCAAACTGGTTTTGTGGCAGTTAGGGGAAGAAATTACAAGAGACAGAAGTTTCAGCTAGACTGCAACAGGAGTGGCAGAGGAAGGCTAGTTCACAGCGGTAATAGGCAGAGGAAGAGGAAAAGTATAGAGAAGACAAACTGCCAAGCAAAAGTGGTAGTGAAGCTTATTAATGGACAATGGGAATTCACAGCAGTTCAGAATGAGCATAACCATCAATTATGTCCAAGCCGTGCATTTACAAGTTTCATGATGAGCCAAAAGCACATGTCAGCTGAAGAAAGGTCATTTTCAAGAGTTCTTCAACAAAGCAGGGTACCTCCCAGAAAAATTATGAAGATTATAAGAAGAATGAGAGGCAGTTTTGGGATAATACCATCAAAAGAAGAATATGCGAGCAATGGGCAGTCTGCAGAACAACGGAGGAAAGCAAACTCAGATGTTGAAAAAACATTGAACCACTTCGCGGATGTGCAGCTCCGGGACCCATGTTTCTCCTACACTATGCAAAAGGATGGAGACAACATAGTTAGGAGTATTTTCTGGACTGATGCAAGGTCAAGGGTGGATTATGAGATCTTTGGCGATTTCATATCGTTTGATACTACCTGTAGCACAAATAGGCATAATATGCCTTTCACTCCTATCATTGGCATAAATAACTATGGGAGAACAATTATGTTAGGATGTGCCTTGCTGCAAGATAAGAGTGCTGAAACCTACAAATGGATGTTACAGACCTTTTTACAAGAGATGGGAGGTAACATGCCAAGGGTTATCATAACAAACCAGGATGAAGGCATGTCAAAAGCAATTGCAGAGGTCATGCCACAAGTGAGGCACAGGTTTTGCAAATGGGATGTAATGGGAAAGCACAGGAAAAGATAGCAGCCTTTATGGCAGCAAGGGGCAACATAAGAGCAGAGCTGGATAGCTTAGTTGATAATTCACTGACAGAAACAGAATTTGAAGAAGGATGGAGTGCACTCATCGAGAGATATGATGCAAGTGAAAATGAGTACCTACAATTCATGTGGCAAACAAGGAAAAGCTGGGCGCCTGTTTATTTCATGGAAGATTTCTATCCATTTGTCACATCAGCTGGAGGTAGCCAGGGGACAATCTCATTACTCAAAGAGAATGTGCTTCCTAAGGATAGAATAGAGAAGTTCATTGAAAAATATGAGGAGATACAAGATATGATAATAAAAATGTATGAGGAAGATGGATTGCAATCTGGAACTGAACCTTCATGTTTCTCATTGCAGCCAATAGAAAGGCATGCAGCAGATATTTACACAAGTCAAATATTTCTGAAAGTTCAGAGGGAACTACTCCATTCTACAGCATTCAAAGTGCAGGAGATACAAAGGGATACTCTGTATAGACTTGACAAGGTTTCCAATTACGAGAACCCAGAGTATGATAGAAATTCTTTTGAAGTGTTAGTTGAACCTGGCACCAATGCATTCAACTGCCAATGTGCAAAATTTTCAAGGGATGGAATATTGTGCTGCCACATATTCAGACTTTTCACACAGTTTGGAATCGATGAAATACCAGAGAAATACATAGTGCCCAGATGGACTGACAAATATAAAGAAGAACAGCTCAAACAGTACAAGGAAAAATGCTTGGAGATACAACAGTCAGAGAATACAATGAGATATTCAATGTTGATGAGTAAAGTGTCTGGCATCGGCAAACAAATATGTGGTGATGATGCGAAATGCGACATGTTCATGCTGGAGTTAGACAAGATTCAAGAAAAAATGGCAGCGATGATGGTAGAAAGTCCTGAAAATAATCACAGTTAGTACATGTTGAGCTTCGGCAGCAAGTGATACGTGGAGGCTTAGGCATGTTGTGCCCAGGATGTTCAGCAGCAAGATGCTGTCGTCAATGCAGACAGATAAAGCAGGAGAAGTCTGTAGATAGTCAGAGGAGTGAAGCAATTAATCTTGTGCTGGCCCAGGAGGAGGACCTTGTCCACAATGTAGAATAGTTGGTGAGGTTTATTTTTCCTAAGTAAGATAGACTAGGTAGTCTATTCATGACGTTAAACTATTCAGGAAGTGCATCATGATTCTGTTAGCACCTGCAGTTCATGTAACCTATACTGGTTATGCTGGATATGTTGCTCGTTGATCTGTTGAACCTCTGTTTCCCGTTTGTTCCCGTTTATGCCTTGGTTTCCTAATTTTCTTTTGTGGTGAACAGGGATTGGGTCGTTCTGATGTTTGTTGTGATGAAAGGATATTTTGGGTACCGCTTCCCGTACTTTGAACTATAACAGGAACACAAATTTCTGAATGTTTGGTTCTGCTAAATTGAAAAATGGCTATGTGCTTCTATTCCAAATCAGTTATTGTGTAAGATATCTTCCAGCTAAGAGTCTCTGCAAGGCGCAAGGTGTGTCAACGCTTATATTTGCTGACTTGTTACGCGCTGGACGAGCTCCTTGTCACAACGCTTTTGGCACGTCTTCTCACCTCTCCACAGTCGCCCTTGGCGGTAGCCACATGCAGCAGCGGCACCAAGTGCTCGGCGGCGCGTGACAATGGGTGTAGCGACCGGAGGCAGGGATCGACGCGGCACTTGGAATTGGACTTGAAGCCAATGACCACCTCCTTATCCAGCCACCTCTAGCAGTTGCTGCTTGGTCGCCGGTGGTTTGGTGGTAGTAATCTGTACCTCCTAAGAGGCTTGTAACGTAAACTCTACTTTTTGAAATGAAACGGAAAAGTCTTTTGCATTTTCTCGACAAAAAAGAGAGAGAGGTTTTCATGCAGACTTCTCCAGTCAGTTGGCAATCTGAAAATTTCCACCACAAAATTAATATGATCCAAAATATATAGATGCATATGAATATTCATAAAAAGGATGAAATTTCTCAATCCCTGTTGGTTTCTTTATCAAAGTAACTCAGGTCTGAAGACTGAACATTTGAAATGTTCATCTAGGCGGAGTGCAGCAAGCTAGAAGAGGAACATGCTAACAAAAGGTAAAACAACATGCAAAGTTATCTCAACCTCCTCAGCATTAGCTACAACAATGCTGCATAAACCACATGATCTGCTGGCACAAATAAGCTCATGAACCCTATCTACACCCTTAAGAGACCACCAACGCATAGACTAACCTATCCAGTTCTCCTGAACTCTTATATCTAAATTACTTAGCTAAACTAAACATGCTAACTACAATTCCCCTTCATCCTGGACAAGAGCATCCTCCTGAACCTGGACAAAGAGTAGATAAATGCTTCTGTTTCCTGTGCCAGTCCACAAAGCATGATGCTTAACTGTCACTGTTCTGTGGATTTTCTCCTTGTGCCATTAACAATTTTTCTTGAATACTGTCAAATTCCAGCATGAATGTGTCGCATTTGGCACCATCACCGCATATTTTCTTGCCAAGGTCAGCCATTTTACTCATTAACATGGCATATCTGGCTGCACTGTCTGTCTTCTCTAAGCATTTCTCCCTGTACTGTTTTGCCTTCTCTTCTTTGAATTTGTCAGTCCATCTGGGCACTATGTATTGCCCTGGTATTTCATTGATTCCAAACTGTGTGAAAAGTCTGAATATGTGGCAGCACAATATTCCATCTCTGGTAAACTTTGCACATTGGCATATGAAAGCATTACTGCAAGGTTCAACTAGCACTTCAAAACATTTTCTATCAAACTCTGGGTTTTCGTAGTTGAAAACTTTCTCCACTCGGTACACAGCCCCCCTTTGTACCTCTTGCACATTAAATGCTGTAGAATGGAGTAGTTCCCTCTGTACTTTCAGGAATATTTGCCTTGTGTAAATATCAGATGCATGTTTTTCTATTGGCTGCAATGAGAAGCATGAAGGTGCAGTTCCTGTCTGCCGTCTATCTTCATCGTCCATTTCTATCGTCTTCTTTTGTATCTCCGCATATTTTTCGATGAACTTCTCTATGCTGTCCTTAGGAAGCACAGAGTCTTTAAATAATAGATTTGTGCATTCGCCACATCCAAGTGACTGGACAAATGGATAGAAATCATGTCTGAAATAAACAGGCACCCAGATTTTTCTTATTCGCCACATGAACTGTAGGTACTCATTTTCACTTGCATTGTATCTCTGCATAAGTGAAACCCAACCTTCTTCAAATTCTATTTCTGTAAGTGAGTTGTCAACTAAGCTATCCAGCTCTGCTTTTACGTTGCATCTTGCTGCCAAGAAGGCTGCTATCCTTTCATGTGCTTTCCCCATCACATCCCGTTTACAAAACCTGTGCCTTACTTGTGGCATGGCCTCTACAATTGCTTTTGCCATAGCTTCATCCTGGTTTGTTATGATTGATCCTGGTATTTTTCCTCCCATCACTTGCAAAAGTGTTTGGAACATCCATTTGAAGGTTTCAGCTTTCCCATCTTGTAGCAGGGCGCATCCTAACAAGACGGTTCTCCGTGGTTATTTATCCCAATGATGGTAGCAACGGGCAAATTATGCCGATTTGTGGTATAAGTAGTATCAACCGACACAAAATCTCCAAATATTTCATAATCCATCCTCGACCTTGCATCTGTCCAGAAAATACTACGGACTACATTGTCTTCATCTGTTTGCTTGGCATAGACAAAACATGGGTTCTGCAGCTCCAATTCTTTGAAGTGCTTCAGTGTGCTTTCAACATCTGAATTTTCGGTTCTCTGTTGTTCTGCATACTGTAAACTGGTCGCATCTTTCCTCTTGAATGGTATGTTTCCAAAACTGCCTCTCATTCTCCTAAATATCTTCATAACTTTATTGGGAGGTATCCTACTTTGCTGCAGAACTTTTAGAAATGACTTTTCTTCAGTTGGCATGTGCTTGTGGCTCAAGAAAAAATTTGTGAGGGAAGGGTTCGAACATAGTGGATGGTTGTGCTCATTCCTAACTGTTGTGAACTCCCATTGCCCCTTTGTGAGCTTAACTATCACCTTTGCTTGGCAATTTGTCTTCTCTACAGTATTTCTTTTCCTCTTCTTGTTCAGGTCCTGAGTCAGTGTTTGTTTTCCACTCCGGTTGCATTCGATATGATACTTCTTTCTCCTGTAATTTGACCCTCGCTTTGCCACAAAGCCACTTAGGAGAGCATATGTGTTATAGAATCCGTTCGCATCTTCAAGAGTTTGGAATTTCATTCCAGGTTCTGGTTTTCTTGCAGTCTCCAATTCCTCAAATTTAGGATAAAAGTATTTTCCTAGTTCACTTTCTGAGTCGCTCCCCGAGCTGCTGTCCGGATCACTTTCACTGGTATTGTTGCTTACCATTTCATCGTTTTCTGCGTTAACATGTAGTTGGTTTTGTTCTTCAGCTTGCTGCAGTGAATGGTTGACTGAGTTGGTTTCTTTATCAACTTCATCTGCCAATAGTCCATATGTATTCTTTTCCATACTATCTGAAGATATTTCCTGCACGACAATGATAAGCTACTATAGAATGTCGTATTGGGAATTTTCAACTCAAGTGCCATAATTATGTTTTGTTTGGTTTGCATACCTGATGATTATCACCTGTTGGTTGTGATCTTTGTTCTTTCATTGATTGTTTGCCAACAGGTTCCTGCGTTAGGTATTATTTATTCCTAACTAATACCAGGCATGAATTCATTCTGAAAAAATGACAAAGTTGTTGCTTAAGTACCTTACTCAACTCACTTGCAAACATCATTGTTTCCACAGCATTTTTACTGGCCTGCAATATTTTTTTGTGAAATACAGCCACGATTAATTTGATAATTGTAGAAGACATTTATCTACTTTATATCTATATCTATGCTACTTACAGCCTCCTTGGAAATACCATATTAATGGGAGAAAAAAGAAAAACATATGACTGTCTATCTGGTTGGACCAGTTAAAATAGGTCAGATTAACAAACATTAGAAAAAATGAGGTAGGTTTAAAGCCAGATACAAGAATTGTGATTACTTGAGAAGGAGACTCCATCTGCCGTATACATGAGTTCCAGTTAATTTATTTTAGTGATGTGTAATAAGATGACTTGCCAAATAGAAAACTGACATAAAGTACACAAAACAAATTGTTCTCTGGCAGAATTTTCTTGAAACGAAACACCACAAAAACTGGTGCACTAATTGTTCTGGACATGAATTCTTTCTCTGACTCAAACAACACAAAATACATAACAGCCCTGATGCGAGAAATAAGTATTACGCCATGGCAACACCATTCAGTTGTTAGGTATTATTTGCAAAATTAGTTTGTAATTCTGCAAAGTTAGTGCTGTCGTTTACTACAGTAGTACAGTTGCAGCACAACCAAGCCAAGATTTGATTCTGTCAAAAAATTCCGAGACATGTGGTACTCACATCTGGACAAAAACAACACACGAACACACTGAACACTAGGTGCCTATCCGAAACTAGGGCAGCAATGGTACAACATTAGAAAGTTGCCATACGCCGCATGGCTGTGAGGTGTGAGTGCTGCCTACTATCAAAAGAAAACCCATGTGAATAGATAAACCAACTAGCATAGAAGTACTATTTCTATTTACTTAAATGCAACATATCGAATACATTTAAATTTCATTGTCAACAAGCCACTAAATAAAAAACGACAAAAAAGCCACTAAATAAATAAAAATATGATACACATAATGCGGGTATTTAACATTCCATAAACAATCGTGTGGAACGCACAGGTTGCCCACTAGTATTTTTTAACTGACAAATGCACAGAAACACTATACAGATATGGTACGTCGATACCTTTGTTGTAGGCGACTTCGGTGCAGGGGAACCTTCATCGCCAGCTACAATGTGTATCTTCCTCTTCTTTGCAGATTGATCTGCGATGTCTGCTCCTGGGTTGTCCAATTCCGTAACCATTCCTGTCATGACAAGCGGTAACCATTTCACTTCATCTACGGATACGTCGTGCATATCGGTAGCTCACTACTACTGATTTTGGGGTCCGGCGATCAAAGAAATTACGATATAAGAGAAAGTATAAAAATTTGGGTCTTTTGTGTGTGTACCTTGTAAATATCCGCCGGTGCGCCGCGGAGGGGACTAGATCCAGATACCCAAGGCGGGACGAGAGGAGAGGGATTGGCTGGATGCTAGAGCAAGGAGAGGAGAGGAGGGTTTGGGTCTGGACGGCGACCGTTGGAGTGTTGAGATGGGGAGGGTCCGGAGGAGAGCTGCGGCGGCCGCCTGCTGGATAGAGAAACGAGATGCAGGACGGGGAGAAGTGGAGGAGGGATCTCTTGCGCTGCGTTGCTTCTGTAACCCTTTGTGTTGTGCTGCGTTGCTCCCAAACCCTTGCGCTATTACTTCTACAAAGCTTCTGGCCATACCCGCCATTTGCCCCTCTCTGCCCCGATCGGTGATTTCTAGCTGTTGGATCCGAGTCAAAATCACGCTGTCCGCTCTTACTGCCGTTGGATGCGGTGAATTCCTTTTTTTTACAATGGAAAGTCAACTCTCAGATTGGATCGAGATCGACCTAGCACCTCGATGGAGAGCGAGCAGAAGAGCAGCCACGGGCGGCGGCAGGCAAGCCCGAGCAGGGCGGCGGCCCGGAGCACGGCGGCGGCGGCGGCGCGTCGGAGCGCGGGCGGCGGCGGCGGCGCGGTGGCCCGGAGCAGACGGCGGCGGTAGGCCTGGAGGCGGCAGCGGCGCGATGGCCCGCAGCAGACGGCGGCGGCAGGCCTGGAGGCGGCGGCGGCCGGAGATGAAGATGGCAGCAGGCCAAGGGAGAGCAAGGCCCGATTTGAGCTCGATTTGGGCTCGATTTGAGCTCGATTTTGCAATGAGGAAGAAGAAGGTGAGGAAGCAGCGGCCGGCAAGCTCGATTTCGAGTAAGGAGGAAGAGAAATCCGACTGGAATCAGCAATGGTGGTGGTGGAGAAAGCACGGAGTTGCAGCGTGCGGGAGAGACCCTAACCTGGGCTCTGATACCATGTTGGAGAATGAGCAACTGTATTCTCAGGGGTCAAAGGCCAATACATGTACATGTGTGGTGATGTGCAGTAAACCCCTTATACAATGGGGATATACAGGAAAGAACCTGTACATATCTAACAGTGGTGTGTCCATTACTGAACATGATTTCCATATACAAGTTGTTTGGTGTGCGGAGGTAGTTCCAATTTTCTAAAGAATGGGTTGTATTCCCATTTTCAAAAAAAAATCTGAAGTGCTAAATACAATTGCTGAGGACTTTTCTTCTCTTGTGCTATGCTGGCCGCTGATTGTTTGATGCGTCCCTGTACTCATAATGCTCCTCGGTCTTCATTAGCGTGAAAACTTGATTAGAGAGGTTCGTTGTAACACCTGAGAAGTGAGAATTCTAACCTAAAAACGGGACTGTTTCACCCTATCCGACAACCCACTACTTAGAGAGACTCTTTTTAACTCCTGAGATTCCTAGGATATAATTTCCTTTGCTGAGATGAATTAAGCCTTGGATGGAGATGCCAGATGTGTGCAGGTTGACCACCAGAATTTCTTATAGATTCTTTCATATAATTCTCAAGGTAGAAATAGAGTTACTGAGGAAGAAGTTGGTGTCATGAAAATCTTGTGCCATTTCTTCTGTATTGTTGCTAGCAAAAATCTTAGATTTGCATAGAGTCATGTGTATTTTAAAAAAACACGTACTTGAGGTAGTAAACATGTCTCTGCTGGTTACTTAATTATCTACACATAGTTTTTCTTCTCTAAATATAGTAGTAGTTGACTATTACCTGAGCATTTCAGTACAGTTTCAGGATTTGCTTAATAATAGCCTATAGCAGTACGGAGTATATTCTTGCGTTCTCTCATGTTTGTTCTCTTCAAAGAAATCATATCATGTGTGTAAGCCTAATTGTATGTAACTACGGTTACTTCCTTTTACAGGTACAAAAGCTTAGTCGTACACATTGGGCCTGGTTGGCCTCGATGGAGCATATCAGAAGTCATTTTCATGACCTTAGAAAGCATATTTAGTTTTCGTGATTTCTTATAGCTTCATGTACTTCCGTGTCTTGATAAGAGAACTAGGGGAAGCTTGTCGTATTTATGCTAATTGAGGTGATTTTCCGTATCTGAGAATAATTTAGTTTTTTCTACTCTCTTATATGCTCTCTGCTCATTTTTGTTTACTTCATTGTACCAGAAAATAAGCTCTTAGTTAATCATTTCTTCCTGTTTTTGTTTTGTGTGTGTCCCTAAGAAAAGTTTGGTGAGCGTAACTATGTGATTGGCACATGATAAATGCTTCCATTTTATTTATTATTTATTTGCTAGCCTGGCTGATATGACGATTGTAACCGGTTGATCATATCAAAAGTGCATTATAGGCAGCCTTTTTTTGGAGCAAGAAATAGGCCGTCACAGTGTCGCGTTTGTCGGAACATTGGCCAAGAATATCCAGGGTAATTATGTTAGGCAGCGGCTCTTCAAGATGTACATTGGCTAAGATTGTACTGCAAAGAGTTATGTGATCTAATACTTATATTGATTTTGTAAGTTATTTGGATGTTAGTCTGGATTACGATTTCCTTTGTGATACTTTAAGCAATTATGTTGTGGGTATTATTATATAGTGCATTTGCAATAAAACGAGTTCAAAAGGTCTTAAATTCCAGCATGATTCTGCCTGATTCTGGTCTTTGCGTATGTGCTCCTTTGTATCAAACCAAGTAATTTATCATCAAGTAATTTGTTTAAGTTATGTTCTTTGGCCTATTTAAATCCATTTTTTTATGCTTCATAGAAGCGAGTTCAACATTCCCGAGTAAGTATCCATATATAACCGAGCTCTATGAGTTAAAAAAATGAGTTGCTTACATTATTTCTTCCCATTCTATTTTCAATCGTTACAAAACATCAAAATTAAACACAAGTTGGATTTCATATCAATCCATGTGGTGTGGTAAGGGTGAATATATTCGACCGAAAAATTCTGGTGGTGCCATCTGTTCTTAAGATACAATATGCCACATCGAAATGAAAATGCTCGCCAATTAAACCAGCTTAAATTTCAATCAAGTGATGTACAGTGAAGCAAAGAGAGCATATGGAAACAATATTGCATTGCTTCCGGTAGTTGCGCAGTTGTACAATGATGTGCAGTGATGTACAGGTGTAGTGCATGTTAGTATTAAGTACGGCAATTTCTTAAGGATCTCAGCCTTAGTCATGAATTTTTCACTATTTCGTGTGCATCTCGGATTTTGGTTTGTCCATTCTTATTTCTTGTTTTTTTTGGGTGGGTAACTCCGCCTGCCATCTTTATTAGATGGTAGCTGGTTCCAAACCCGGGTAAAGGAGGAGGATGAAAGGACAAGGATGTCGCCTAGAGGGGGGTGAATAGGCGATTAAAAACTTTTCCGGTTTAGGCTTGATAATTGCGGAATAAAACTAGGTGTTTAAATTAACAAGCCAACAACCTAAATATACTAGGCTTACCTATGTGCACCAACAACTTATGCTAAGCAAGACAAGTAACAAAGTGATAGCAATATATAAGACTTCAAACACGAAGACTATCACAATGTAAAGTGCATAAGTAAAGAGCTCGGGTATAGAAATAACCGAGGCACGCGGAGACGATGATGTATTCCCGAGTTACTCCTTTTTAGGGGAGTACGTCTCGTTGGAGGGGTGTGAGTTTCAAACTCAAACGCCACAAATGGCCTCACCCTATTCTCCGATGATCTTGCCCAAAAGCTCGATTCACCTTCCTCTATCAGAATCCGGAGCCTTTACAACAATCTTGAGGCACAACCCACAAAAGGATTGGAGCTCCCAAGTAACCACAAAAGGTCTCAACCACCACAAAAGGCGTCTAGGGTTCAAAGACCCAAGAGTAACAAGCTCACAAACTTTCAACTTCCACGAATCCTCGTGGAGAGCACAAAACGATGCACAATGCAATGGCAAGAGCACAAGTGCTCAAATCATTCACTCTCAAATTCCAACACATCAACAAATGCTAATGGGGGAATAAGAGAGGAAGAACAAAAAAGAGAACCACACAAGAACTCCAAGATCTAGATCCACTAGGTTCCCCTCACTTAGAGGAGAGATGTATTGATGGAAATATAGATCTAGATCTCCTCTCACTTTTCCGCAAAGATATGAAAGAATCATGGGAGGAATTGAGAGATAGGCAAGCTTTCCAAGGTTAACAATGGCAAGAGAGAGAGGGGAAAATGTGCTTGGCTGCAGGTTAAAGAAGGGGAGGGGTATTTATACCCCTCCCTGAAATATAGCCGTTATAGCCACTAGGGGCGGAATATCCGGCCCCCTTTCCAAAAATCCGGCCCCAAAATCCGGTTTTAACAGAGGCTTGCACTTCGCGCACCAGAAATCCGCATAAAAGCTTCTAGGGCCGGATTATCCGACCCCCAAACCCGGATAATCCGGTTTTTACAGAGACTTGCAAACAGAAACAGCAAAACGAAAACTGCAATAACTTTTTCATCCGGACTCCGTTTTCGATGCTCTTGGGCTCGTTGGAATCGCAACGAAGAGCCCTATAAGATCATGCGGAGAAACATCATAGTTCATCATGTGAGGAGAAAGTCACAAGGAGAGAGTTTGACCTCTCTAGAAAAGACAAGTCGGTAAAACCTCCAACATCAAAAACACAACAAGATATGCATATGAAATCCGTTTTTGATGAACTAGAGCTTGGTATGGAGATGAACACAAGCTCTAAATTCTGACATGGATAAAAGCCAAATAAGAACCAAGAAATATGAAATGCCAAGTATGCAAAGGTTTGAGCTCTCCACAAAGATGCGATCAAGTTACTCACTTGAGAGAACCTCTTGATAGTACGCCGTCTATCCTATAACCCGGTCTCCCACTAACACCATGAGACGGTAAAATAGAAAACCTATCAAGATCATACCTTTGCCTTGCGCATTCCACTTGAGCTAGATGATGCCGATCTTGACTCCCTCAAGTTGGAACACCTTTCTTGATTGTGCTTGCTAGCACATGCTTGACGAAGACTTCTCCAAATACTCCCCATACACCATTATGGGAGAGCCTAGCTAAGCTCCGTCTTCATGTATCCACTTGCACTTTATCTTCTTCTCTTGATATAAATGATGGCTTGGAGATAAACATGAATGTTCACTCAATCTTCTTTTCCAAGCCATGCTTGCAATAAACTCAACTCTAGATGACCATTCTTCATATAAACCCATTGGATAGAACCTTGTTCATCATATAATCTTCTAGAGTCCAACACATGAACTCCAATCTTCTTCATGGACAAGATCTATAAAGATATCTCAATGCAAACATTAGTGCATAGAGATTGTCATTAATTACCAAAACCACACATGAGGGCACATGCACATTCAGAGGACCCCTTTTTTGTGTCGGCTTATTTTATATGCTTTATTTCTCTATCTAATTAGATGATGAAAATTGTTTATTGTGGTTGCATGTGGATGTGCTATTGCTCTGTTCTTTTTTGAATTTGATATCTACCTATGTCTGAACTTTGTCAACGTATGGCTGCTTATTTACATAGTGTAAGTGCAACGTTCAAATTTTCACTGTTTCTGAAACTGTCAATTCAAACATGGAAATGAAACTGTTTCTGAAACTGTCAATTCAAACATGGAAACAATGTGATAGTTGCATCCGGCGGTTGCGCAGTCGCGCAACGGGTCATCTAGTGGAGTATAAACGTCCACCGGTTAACTCTTTTGGGTGCAGAGTTCCCTTCTTTTTGGGTTGCTCTTGAGAAATTCACTTTGACTCCTGATCTCATATGCTCCTGTTATACTTAACGAAATTTTAAAAATAGTAAAACATTTTTTAAAAATTCTGCAAAAAATTGGAGGCCAACACATACCAATTTCCAACATACATGCAAAGTTTCGTGGCAAAATGACATTTGGTAATTCCTGTGCAAAAAAGACAAATCCATGGTCGAAAGCAATTTCAAAAACATACTTTTTAGAGCACTGATTTTGTTATTTTTTCACAGAGCAGCATACATAACATTTCATCATGAAACTTGGCACGTAATTAGAAAACATGTATATGTTCATCACCCAAAAAAATTCAGAATTTTTAGAAATGTTTTACTATTTTTTTAAATTTGGTCTAATATACCAGGAGCATATGAGCTGGGGAGTCAAAACGTCCCTCTCGTTGCTCTTCCCTTATGTTCGTGAGTAAAATACACCTACCAGTAGGCTTGGTATTCAAGCCCATCCAGCTCAGCCCGACTCGTTTAATTAACGAGTTAGCTCGTCTCGACTAGTTTGGTGATTCATAACATAGAAAAAATGTAGGAATAAAAAAATCTATAGAATTGGGAATAGCAATTCCCTTTGATTAAAAAATCTATAGAATTGGGAGTAGCAATTCACTTTGATTATGGTGAAGTAATTTTTCATTAGGTTGGAGCTCATGTTATTTTCCTATGAAGTTTACACTATAAAATTTCTATGAGATTATTTTCTATATGATTCAGTCCTACAAATCAAACGGCCAAACGGAAACGTAGAAAATCCTAAGAATTCTCATCTTACAAAAATCTTATGAAATTCCTTTAATTCAAAATGGCCCTTGACAAACGAGTCTAAAATTGAAAATTGGCTCAGACACGCAAAAGTCGTGAGCTACTCGTTTAGCTTGGTAAAATTGTCAGTAAGAAATATCATAGCTCGTATAAATATTTGTTTAATTATTTGGGCATGTATTATACAATCATCCCAACAATCGATGATAATATGACACAAGCAACTAATTTGAAGTCAATAAATAAATATAATCAAGAACAATTGTTCACTAAGATAAGAATGTCAGACTCTTTTAACCAAATTAAATGAGTTAAACGAGTACTCGGGAAATCGGCTCGTTTAACTCGCACTCGATTACTGTCTAAAATGAAACTTTGGTTTGGCTCGTTTGACAACGAGTTCGAGTCAAGCCGAGTCGAGTTATAAGCTACTCATTTAACTCACGAGTTTAGAGTTTTAATTCCAGTCCTACCTACCACAGTCACAGCTACCCTAGCAATTTCTCCACAAAACCGTACCTGCCAATCCATAAGAGCGTCTCTAGCAGATACTCACAAATCTCGTACTCAAAACGATTCTTGAGTAATGTCATAACAGATACACAAAAACTTGTAGTTAAAAATGTTTTTTATCCAACTTAAACTTGTGTTACCCGCTTAAACAAGCGCATAGAGACACATATAATTCAAACAACCGTCGATCAAGCACATATTCAAACATTGCAAACACATACTTCAACATAAAATGATATCGATCAAACACATGATCAACAATAAGTTCAAACACAAGACTAGATCAATTAAAACTAAAATACTACTGGAACATATCTCCTTCTGGTGTTATCGAAGACTTGTGGCTTGGAAAGAGGAGGCAGCGGAGTCCTCCTTGTAAGTGTCGTCATGTGCCACCTCATCCATCACGGCGTACTCGTCGACCACGGGGTCCGAAGAGAGCGACGACACGCAAGCTCGAACTTGGCCTGCTCCCGCCGTAGCTGCTTCTTCTCCCGCTTTGTCGTGCACTTGGCAGATCTTCCGTCTCGTAGCTCTCCTCCTTCTAGCTCTTGTCGAGCTTCCAAGAAGGAATCACCCCCCACCAAACACATCGTAGTCACTCTCAGCGGTATGCCACGTGGGCACCACCGTCGTTCAAGGGGAGATTACAGCTCGAGTTGGGGAGTACCAATGGGAGCTCGCACGAGCTCCTAGCCACCCAATCATTGCCGATGAGCCACCAGCACACGGGAGGGGAGGCTTGGGTACGTGAGCTACCAGTCTCCCAATCATTGTCAGTGACACATGTGAGGTGGGGGAGGGAGGAGGGAGGGAAAGGGCGATGCGGCAGGTGGGGGCGACAGCCTCAGGCACGCTCCTGGCAGCAGCATCACCGGTCAGTGATATGTCTCAAACGTATCTATAATTTTTGATGTTCCATGCTTGTTTTATACCAATTGCTACATGTTTTGCATCTACTTTATATCACTTTTATACATTTTTTGGGACTAACCTATTAACAAGATGCCGAAGTGCCAGTTCCTGTTTTCTGCTGTTTTTGTATTCCAGAAAAGCTAGTCTGGAAATATTCTCGGAATTGGACGAAACTACACGGGAGTCCCTATTTTACCAGAACTCATCTGACGGACCAAAGAGGCGACGGAGAGGAGCCACGTGGGCCCCACACGTGGCCAGGGCGCGGGCCCCCCTCTGGCGCGCCCAGGGTGGTGTGGGCCCCACGGCCTCTCCAGCCGCCGCCCTTTCGCCTACTTATTCCCCCCGACGCGAAAACCCTAAGTACCTGAGCAAATATCCACGAAAAGTTCCAGAGACGCCGCCGTCGTCAACCCTAGCTCGGGAGGGTTCAGAACCTCTTCCCGGCACCCTGCCGGAGAGGGGAATCGTCACCGGAGGCTTCTACATCGCCATGCCTGCCTCCGGAGTGATGCGTGAGTAGTTCATCCTTGGACTACGGGTCCATAGCAGTAGCTAGATGGTTGTCTCTCCACTTTGTGCCATCATGTTTAGATCTTGTGAGCTGCCCTACATGATCAAGATCATATTATTGTAATGCTACATGTTGTGTTTGCTGGGATCCGATGAATATTGAATATTATGTCAAGTTGATTATCAATCTATCTTATATGTTATTTAAGATCTTGCATGCTTTCCGTTACTCGTAGATGCTTTGGCCAAGTAGATGCTTGTAACTCCAAGAGAGAGTATTTATGCTAGATAGTGGGTTCATGTCTCCGTTTAACCTGGGACAGTGACAGAAAGTTCTAAGGTTGTGGATGTGCTGTTGCCACTAGGGATAACCTAACGATGCTATGTCCACGGACATATGTGTTTGTTTACATTACGCACTTTACTTAATGCAATTATCCGTTGCTTGCAACTTAATACCAACGGGGACTCGGATGACAACCCGGCGGTGGATTATTAGTCATAGATGCTGTTGGATAACGATCTATGTATTATGTCGTAATGCCCAATTAAATATCATAGTAGTCAACATGTCATGTATATGCATTGTCATGCGCTCACTATTCGTCAATTGCCCAGCTGTAATTTGTTCACCCAACATGTTAGTTATCTTTTATGGAGAGACACCACTAGTGAACTGTGGACCCCGGTCCATTCTTTTACACTGATTAAACAACCACAAACTGCAAACTGTTCCTTTTTCATTCTCTGCAATTTAATACTCATTTTCCACACCATACGTTTAATCCTTTGTTTTCAGCAAGCCAGTGAGATTGACAACCTCACTGTTTCGTTGGGGCAAAGTAGTTTGATTGTGTTGTGTGCAGATTCCACGTCAACAGTCCAGACTCCCATCAACAACACTATTTTTCTGGCGCCGTTGACAACCTTCTGAAGAGTTGCTGCTCCTACTGGTTCGATAACCTTGGTTTCTTTCTGAGGGAAAACTTGCTGCTGACTACATCATACCTTCCTCTTGGGGTCTCCCAACGAACGTGTGTTTCACGTCATCAAGCTATTTTTCTGGCGCCGTTGCCGGGGAGACAGCAGTCTTCTGCAAGGGGAGTTTCACGCTTCCAATCTCTTTACTTTGTTTTTGTCTTGCTTAGTTTATTTTATTTTATCTTGTTTGCTTTCAATTATCAAAAACACAAAAAAATTAGTTACTTGCATTTAGTTTATTTTCAGTTTTGTTTTCTGTTAGTTATTATGTCTAGCTCTTTACTTGATATCAATGGTTACTTTCCTTGAAACTAGTCCTATGGCTGAAAACAACATGAGAGAGCTTTATGAAATTTATCTTGAGTTGGGACATGAAGTGTTCGAAGAGAAGATTAAAAAGCCTATGGAACTTTATTTGCATAACAATCATGATAGTAGCAATGTTATTAGCATACATTCTTTGAACACCATTATTGCTAATGCCATGGAAAGCTCTAAGCTTGGGGAAGTTGGTTTTGATAAAAATGATATTTTTAGTTCCCCAAGCTTGGAGGAGGAAGAATGCTATACTTTTGAATGTCATGATTCTATTGAAATATCTCCTTTTGATAAATTTGAAGTAAACAACCTCCTTGACTCAGTAAAAGAGGAAATTGCAGAAAGGAAAAATGTGCTCCCTAATATTATATATGATAATGCTCTTGATGATGGTCCTATATTGCCTAATGATATTAATTATACTATTATTGTCAAAAGTGGGTTTGATAACCCCACTATTTCTGAGCTTAATAAAAATTATGCGTTTATAGATCATGATAAGAATGTTTTATGTGATATCTATATTGTTGAGTCTATTCATGATGCTACTGAAAATTATTTTGAGAGAGGAAAATATGGTTATAGAAATCTTCATGTTATTAAATTTCCTCTCTTTGTCATGAAAGTTTTGAGCTTTCTCTTGTGTTGCTTTTATATGATGGTTTCTTTAAAACCTACTGGTTATTATGTGAGAGGGAGACACGGTTTCATATATCACAATAATATTAAGTCTCCTCTCTTTATGTTGAAAATTTTAAAGTTGCACTTGTTTTGTCTTCCTATGCTAGTCACTTTGTGCTTCATTTACTTGTTTTCTTACAAGGCTCCTATGCATAGGAAGAGTGTTAGATTTAAACATGTTTTATATATGCTCCTTGATGCTCTCTTTTATGTTTCAACTCTCATCTTTATGTGAGCATCATAAAAATCACTATGCCTAGCTAAAAGGCATTAAAGAAAGCGCTTTTGGGAGGCAACCCATTATCTTTTATTTTCAGTATTAGTCAAGGAGTTTGTTTACTTCTGTAGCAACTCCTTTGTATCTTTATTTTCTCGCATTGTTGTGCCAAGAGTAGCCTCTAATGATAAGATGATGCTTAATTTTGATTGCTGCGCAGAAACAGATTTTTGCTGTTCACTGTACGAAATTCCTAAAATCACCAGATTGTTAAAAAATCTGAAATTTTTGTGCGTAATCTTTATGAATGTCTGAAACTTTCATTAGTTCAGAGTTTCTCGATCTGAGCGTCGTAAGTGCCTCGAAAAAATTCGTCTTTGCGGACTGTTCTGTTTTAGACAGATTATGCCTTTTTATTTTTCGCATTCTCTCTTTTACTAGTGTTGAGTGAAATTCTTTTTTGGGTGGAAGAGCTTCACATAACATCAGTGGCTGTAGCTAATGTTTAAAGTAACAAATCATATTGCGTCTTTACAGAACATGTGAATTTTTGATTATGCACTAACCCTCTAATGAGATCTACTTTGAGTTTGGTGTGACGGAAGTTTTCAAGGGTCAAGAGAGAAGGATGATATAATAGGATCAAGAAGAGTGAAGAGCTTAAGCTTGGGGAGGCTCCCATGGATCTCCCCAGCATATTTCAAGAAGACTCAAGCGTCTAAGCTTGGGGATGCCCAAGGCATCCCCTTCTTCATCGTCAAAATTATCAGGTCATCTCTAGTGAAACTATATTTTAATTCTTTCACATCATATGTGCTTTTCTTGGAGCGTCTGTGTGCTTTTTATTTTCAGTATTGCATTTTTATTTTCAATAAAGCTTGACTGGACCCTAGCATTCTTGATTGGGAGAGAGACACGCTCCGCTTTTTCATGAGAATACTCCTATTCTTCACTTATATTTGTTGAGTATTCATATCTAGCGCTGTTCAGCTTTTAGCTCTTGTTTTCATGTATCTCTTGTCAGAGCTATTAGCTTTCTTTTGTAGAAAGTACTCTCTTGCTTCACTTATATTTGTTTGGAGAGTTGATGAAATAAATTGATTGGTGTTTGGTTGGTTCAGAAAATGTTGCATGTGGTAATTGGTATAAGGAAAAACTTGCTTAATCTTGTAGATCACTAAAATGGATAACTTGATGCTTGTCAATTGTTTTGAGTTAACAAGTAGATCATGATTAAATTGTGCATCACATGAGTTAAGCCTATTAGTGAAGAACTACCGTAAAGCTTGTTGAAAATTTGGTTTGCATCAGTGGTACCTCTAAGGTCTAGATATTTTCTAATAACAGGGTTTGGTTAACAAGGAAGACGGTATGAAGTCTTATAACGTTTGCAATATGTTTGTCATATAAAACTTGGTGTACGGGTTGATATTCTTGTTTGCTTACATAACCTTGCTAGCCTAAACTCTGTACTGAGAGGGAATGCTTCTCGTGCATCCAAATCCTTGAGCCAAAATCCATGCCATTTGTGTCCACCATAACTACCTATATGTGGTATTTCCTTGCCACTCCAAGTAAATTTTTCATGTGCTACCTTTAAATTATTCAAAATGTTATTATTCCCTTTTTGTGTCAATGTTTACTAGCTCATGAGGAATTAGTGTGGTTATTCTTTATTCTATTTGTCGAGTGGACTTTTACACCTGGACTAGTGGCATATACATCCGCTTATCCAATAACTTGCAAAAAGAGCTGGCAACGGGGTGCCCAGTCCCAATTAATTACAACTTTAACCAATTAATTCTCTTCACACTTTTGCCCTGATTCATCAGTAAGCAATGACAAACAGTGAAATACCTGAATGTGTGTAAACCAAAGAGAAAGAGGGATGATCTGCCTTGCTGGTAGAAATAACGTCCTTCATGGGAGCCGCTCTTAAAAGTCCGTTCGACAGGTAGAATACTGTTCTCACCCGCTACCATTCGTTGACAATTAACAAACACCTCTCAAAAATAGATACTCCTCCATGGTATGTGATTGATGGAAGGCACCCGAGGATTCGGTTAGCCATGGCTTGTGTTAGCAAGGTTGGGAGGAGTATCAAATATTTTATGCAATCTCTATATGCTTTCAAAAACCTAAAAGCTCTAGCACATGATTTAATCCCTGCTTCCCTCTGCGAAGGGCCTTTCTTTTACTTTTATGTTGAGTCAGTTTTCCTATTCTTTCTGTCTTCCACAAGCAAACACTAGTGTCAATTTTGTTACAACATGCGTTATATGCAATGTATTGGACTTGTTATACTACTTTGTGTTGACAATATCCATGAGATAAATATGTTGAAAGTTGAAGCAAATGCTGAAACTAAATTCTTCCTTTGTGTTGATTAAATACCTTTTGTTAGAAACTATTGCTTTATGAGTTAACACTTATGCAAAACTGTTTGATGCTTGTCTCGAAAGTACTATTCATGAAAACGTTTAGCTTGTGTGATTCATTGTTTACTCATTATCTATTTGATAGCAAATTATAGACCATTGACTTGGATCACTTCATTCATTTACATGTGCCTTGCAATATTATATGATCAAGATTATGATAGTAGCATGTCACCTCAAAAATTATCTTGTTTTTATCGTTTACCTACTCGAGGACGAGTAGGAACTAAGCTTGGGGATGCTGATACGTCTCAAACGTATCTATAATTTTTGATGTTCCATGCTTGTTTTATACCAATTGCTACATGTTTTGCATCTACTTTATATCACTTTTATACATTTTTTGGGACTAACCTATTAACAAGATGCCGAAGTGCCAGTTCCTGTTTTCTGCTGTTTTTGTATTCCAGAAAAGCTAGTCTGGAAATATTCTCGGAATTGGACGAAACTACACGGGAGTCCCTATTTTACCAGAACTCATCTGACGGACCAAAGAGGCGACGGAGAGGAGCCACGTGGGCCCCACACGTGGCCAGGGCGCGGGCCCCCCTCTGCCGCGCCCTGGGTGGTGTGGGCCCCACGGCCTCTCCAGCCGCCGCCCTTTCGCCTACTTATTCCCCCCGACGCGAAAACCCTAAGTACCTGAGCAAATATCCACGAAAAGTTCCAGAGACGCCGCCGTCGTCAACCCTAGCTCGGGAGGGTTCAGAACCTCTTCCCGGCACCCTGCCGGAGAGGGGAATCGTCACCGGAGGCTTCTACATCGCCATGCCTGCCTCCGGAGTGATGCGTGAGTAGTTCATCCTTGGACTACGGGTCCATAGCAGTAGCTAGATGGTTGTCTCTCCACTTTGTGCCATCATGTTTAGATCTTGTGAGCTGCCCTACATGATCAAGATCATATTATTGTAATGCTACATGTTGTGTTTGCTGGGATCCGATGAATATTGAATATTATGTCAAGTTGATTATCAATCTATCTTATATGTTATTTAAGATCTTGCATGCTTTCCGTTACTCGTAGATGCTTTGGCCAAGTAGATGCTTGTAACTCCAAGAGAGAGTATTTATGCTAGATAGTGGGTTCATGTCTCCGTTTAACCTGGGACAGTGACAGAAAGTTCTAAGGTTGTGGATGTGCTGTTGCCACTAGGGATAACCTAACGATGCTATGTCCACGGACATATGTGTTTGTTTACATTACGCACTTTACTTAATGCAATTATCCGTTGCTTGCAACTTAATACCAACGGGGACTCGGATGACAACCCGGCGGTGGATTATTAGTCATAGATGCTGTTGGATAACGATCTATGTATTATGTCGTAATGCCCAATTAAATATCATAGTAGTCAACATGTCATGTATATGCATTGTCATGCGCTCACTATTCGTCAATTGCCCAGCTGTAATTTGTTCACCCAACATGTTAGTTATCTTTTATGGAGAGACACCACTAGTGAACTGTGGACCCCGGTCCATTCTTTTACACTGATTAAACAAACTGCAAACTGTTCCTTTTTCATTCTCTGCAATTTAATACTCATTTTCCACACCATACGTTTAATCCTTTGTTTTCAGCAAGCCAGTGAGATTGACAACCTCACTGTTTCGTTGGGGCAAAGTAGTTTGATTGTGTTGTGTGCAGATTCCACGTCAACAGTCCAGACTCCCATCAACAACACTATTTTTCTGGCGCCGTTGACAACCTTCTGAAGAGTTGCTGCTCCTACTGGTTCGATAACCTTGGTTTCTTTCTGAGGGAAAACTTGCTGCTGACTACATCATACCTTCCTCTTGGGGTCTCCCAACGAACGTGTGTTTCACGTCATCAGTCAGCCAACAAGAATTGAACTGGCAGGTGTGGAGGTGGCGCCTGCCGTTGCGCTGGTGTGGAACCGGAATGCGTGGGACCTCAATCTAGCGTGAGAGCTGGTAACGCGGAGTTTCGCCATGAGAACATGGCGTCAGAAGTGGCAGCGATGAGGGGAGCTTGCGCGGGGACATCCCCGGGAAGGCATGAAGGTAGCGAAAATCGGTAGGGGTAGGGTGGATTTGGCCGCGGATCCATCGGCGCAAAGGGCGAGTGGCAGCCAGAGGTGGAGTGGGGGTGGCAATAGAGGTGGGTGAGGGAGGAGAAGGAGGAAGTATCCTAAAGTTTCCTTCCCGCCACATTTTTGGGATTTTTGCGTACGCTCAAAAACCACCTAATACAAATTTAAATTTGTGGAACCTCTTTTTTTGGGTATACGCATAAATAAATCGGAAAGTGTTCTTTGCTCTCGAGCTTCAGTGCTCCCTCCACTTAAAAAAATTCAAAAATTATATTTTTGAGTTTCCAAAAATTCTGAAAGTTTTTTGTGGATGTAGCCAATGGTGTATCCCATATACAATTTCAATTTGAAAAACTTTATATTATGGGCTACACAAACATAACATATGGTAAAACTTAGAGATCTGAAAATATGCATATTTAGATCACACTTTGCCATTTTTGTGTAGTTCAAAATACAAAGTAGTTGGAGTTGATACTTTGCTCGTTCGTGGGATATACTATTGGCTACACCCGAATTTGTTTTCAGAATTTTTGAAACTTATAAATAAAATTTTCGAATCTCTTAAATTGGAGGGAGCACTGGAGCTCGGGAGGCAAAAGTCTCTACTAAATAAATTGAGTACAAACTCCATTTGTGCTTCTGTTTGGTCGTTTTTTACGGCTCCCAGAACTCAAAACTGACGGGTTTTTGTGCGAGTATCCGATGCTGTAATGAATTCAATCCAAAGTATAGAGTCCGAGAGATGGATATCGCTGATGAAATTTCTCAATCCTCGTTAGTGATGCCAAATAGACTAGGCTAAATTTCTGAAATGATCATGAAAATTGAACTATAAGAAGAAAGATGAGGGACATGCAAAGAAAAGGTATCATGAAAACTGAACTATAAGCAAGATGCTGAATCGGAACTTATCCCAGACTTGTCAAATTAGAGTGTCGCAGATTTAGCACAAACTGTACAAAAATCACATGAACTGCTGGGGCAAACAGATTCACGAAGTACAACTCAAGCGTTTATCTAACAGATGATAACGCACAGACTATCTAGTTCTTCTCGACTCTTATCTCTTATCCTTAGCAAAAGTAAATAAACATGAGCATCCTCCTAATTAATTCTCTAGGGACTATTGCTGCTGCACATCTTGATTCACGGATGTCAGACGCAGTATACATGGTGCAGTGAAGCCGATGTTTCTGTTGCCTGACTCTTCTCCACGACACGTGCTGTCTAAGTGTCATTATTCTCAGGATGTTCTCCTTCGGCCATTGCAAAGTTCTCCTGAATCTTGTCCAATTCAAGCATGAATGTGTGGTATTTTGCGCCATCGCTGCATACTTTTTTGCCAAGGTCGGCCATTTTACTCATAAACGTCGCATATCTCGTTGTGCTGTCTGTCTTCTCTAAGCATTTTTCCTTGTACTGTTTTGCCTTCTCTTCCTTGAATTTGTAAGTCCATCTAGGCACGATGTAGTGCCCTGGTATTTCATTGATTCCAAACTGTGTGAAAAGTCTGAATATGTGGCAGCACAGTATCCCGTCCCTGGTAAACTTTGCACAAGGGCATTTGAACGCATTGGTGCCAGATTCAACTAGCACTTCAAAGCTATTTCTATCAAACTCTGGATTCTCATAGTTGAAAACCTTGTTCAGGCGGTAAACAGAACCTCTTTGTACTTCTTGCACGTTAAACGCGGTAGAATGGAGAAGTTCTCTCTGCACTTTCAGAAATATCTGCTTTGTGTAAATATTAGCTGCATGCTTTTCTATTGGCTGCAACGAGAAGCATGAGGGTAAAGTTCCTGTTTGCAGTCTATCTTCATCGGCCGTTGTTAGTATCTTCTTTTGTATCTCCTCATACCTTTCGATGAACTTCTCTATTCTGTCGGTAGCAACCACGTAGTCTTTGAATAATAAGTTCATCCCTTCACAACGTCCATGTGGTTCGACAAATGGATAGAACTCGTGTCTGAAATAAACAGGCACCCAGTTTTTCCTCGTTTGCCACATGAGTTGTAGGTACTCGTTTTCACTTGCATCGTATCTCTCAATGAGTGCACCCCACCCTTCTTCAAATTCTGTTTCTGTCAGTGAGTTGTCAACCAAGCTATCCAGCTCTGCTTTTATGTTGCCTCTTTCTGCCATGAAGGCTGCTATCCTTTCCTGTGCTTTCCCCATTACATCCCATTTGTAAAACCTGTGCCTTACTTGTGGCATGACTTCTGCAATTGCTTTTGCCAAAGCTTCATCCTGGTTTGTAATAATTGATCCTGGCATTTTTCCTCCCATCACATGCAAAAGTGTTTGGAACATCCATTTGTAAGTTTCAGCACTCTCATCATGTAACAAGGCGCATCCAAACAAGAGGGTTCTCCCATTGTTATCTATTCCAATAATAGGAGCAAATGGCATATTATGCCATTCTGTGGTATAGGTAGTATCAAACGACAAGAAATCTCCGAAAATCTCATAATCCATCCTCGATCTCTCATCAGTCCAGAGAATACTCTGAACTATGTTGTCTCCAGTTGTTTGCTCTGTGTAGCGAAAACCTGGATTACGAAGCTCCAGTTCTTTCAAGTACATTAACGTTCTTTCAACATCTGAGTTTTCTTTTCTATGTTGTTCTGCACAAAGTGATTTGATCGGATCTTTATTCTTGAATGGTATGTTTCCAGAACCGCCTCTCATTCTCTTAAAAATCTTCATCACTTTAGTGGGAGGTATCCTAGTTCGTTGCAGAATTTTAAGAAACGACTTCTCTTCAACTGATATGTGTTTGTGGCTCAAGAAGAATTTTGTGAGGGAAGCGCTTGGGCATAGCGGATGGTTGTGCTCATTACGAACTGTTGTGAACTCCCATTGGCCCTTATTGAGCTTCACTATCACCTTTGCTTGGCAATTTGTCTTCTCTATAGATTTTCTCTTCCGCTTCCTGATCAGGTCCTGAGTTGCCTTTGATTTACCATTCCTGTTGCATACGAGGTGAAACTTCTTTCTCATGTAATTTGTACCGCGCTTTGCCTCAAAACCTTTTAGGAGAGCATAAGCATTATAGAATCCGTACGCATCTTCAAGGGTTTGAAATTTCATTCCAGGCTCTGGTTGTTTTGCAGTCTCCAATAGCTCAATTTTAGGATAAGAGTATTTTCCGATTTCACTATCTGAGTCACTCCCTGAGCTGTGGTCCGAATCAGTTCCGCTGCTGGTATTGTGGCTTAGCGTTTCATTGTTTTCCACATTATCATGCAACTGGTTTTGTTCTTCAGCTTGTTGCAGTGCCAGTGGATGGTCATCTGAGTTGGTATGTTTATCCCGTTCATCAGCCAGTAGTCCTTCTGTATTCTTTTCAGTAGTACCAGAAGATAGTTCCTGCATGACAATGAACAATTTATGGTGAGCACCGTGCAATGCCATATTCAGATATATATACTTGTGTGACATAATTATGCGGCGGACCAGATAATTATCACCAGCTGGTTTTAGTCTTATTTTTATGATTGAATCTTTGCCAATAGGTTCCTGTGTTAGGTATTAACTTGTATAAATGCTAAATGACGGGATGACACATGAAACAGAAAAATGACATATATTAATCTATACCATACTAATCATTCTCAGTCAGAATTCTTTCTTAAAGTCAAACAATACAAAGACTGATACACGAAATAGAAAAGTGACATATACGAACGTACACAGTACTAATCATTACCAGTCAGAAATCTTTTTTCCAGTCAAACAACACAAAGACTGATAGCCAAATAGCTCTCGACACAAATTCTTTTTTCAACTCAAACAACACAAAATGCATAACAGCAATGACGGTTGATCTAATTATTACATTGACATGCCAAGCTATCCAGTTGTAAGTTATTATCTGCAAAATCAGATTGAAATTCTGAAACTTTAGTCTTGTCGTTACATTTTGCAGCCCGAGCAAGCCTAGGTTTATTTCTGCCTATAATTTTAGGCACAAATGGTACCCGCATACGGATACGAACAAAACATACACACTCTCACGTACACCCACAGAAACTGAATAGTTGGTGCCTACTGGACGCGTAAACATCCCCAGCCTAGTGAAGAGCCCACCAACTAGAAAGCCAAGAGCTCTAAGGGTCTTCTATTTCCTAGCCCTTTAGAGATTGTAGGGACCTGAGTACTTAAGATATCTACCAAGTACATTTGAATCTCTGTAGCCCAATGAGCCATTATTTACAAAAAACTGTCTACGTGACATAACATTCTATTACTAGCCGCCGCTCGAGTTGGCCTGTCCGAAATCCGAATGCACACAAACAGCTAACAATGTTCAAGTGTACCTTTTCACTAGGCAGCTTTGGTAGAGAAGAACCTTCACCGTCAGGTAAAATGTATGTCTCTCTCATTTTTGTGGAGTTCTCTCCATTTCCTTCCCCTGCCTTGTCCAATTCTGTACCCATGCCTGTCATTACAAACTGCAACGATCCCATTGCGTTAATTTGGTATATGGAATACATCATAAAATCGGTAGCAGACAGTATACGATTCGGGGGTTTGGCACCTGGATGAAAGCAACTACTAACATACAGGAAAAGGAATGATTTTAGGGTTTTTGGGCATACCTTGTGGATATCAGCATCAGTGGGTTGGGTCTGTGCCGCGGGGACAGGACTAGATCCAAATCCCCAAGACGAGAGGGGGGAGAGGGATTGGCTGGTGGAGCAAGGAGAGAGGGGAGTTGGGTTTGGACGGGGAGAGGAAGGCTACCGTTGTTGTGGTGCTCCTGCTGTAGAGATGAGGAAGAGGTGGTGGCGAGAGTTGTGCGGCGGCCGCCTGCTGGATAGAGAACCGAGATGGACGAGGAGAAGGGGAGAAGGGATCTCATGCGCTAGCCCTATGAAGGAGACGTCCACCGTTTAAAATCGGTGGCTCGAGTTTTTTTTTTCTGGAATATGATCAGTGGCTCAAGCTATTTATGCCTATGCCTTATGCAATGTCACTATTTTAAGATCCCAAAAATATGTGCATGAAGGGTTTATGGATACATAATACCCATCGAATGCAAAACTACAAACTTGTCAAGACCACCGGTCAGCTCGCGCCGTCAACCGGCTCAACATCGCCACGCCTGCAAGGCAGTGGTTGGCTTCCCGCCAGCCGACCGCCAGAAGACAAGCCAACGGGTCAAAGTCCACGCTTCATATGTGGACTGACATCAACAAGAGTTGGTGGACAAGAAAGATCGGTATGGTCGGCACTAGGGCACCCCCAAAGTTGTCTATTGACGGTCCGCACAGTAGCTCAACGCCAGACCGCGTACGGAACCTCCTGACGGATGTCGGATACAACGACCTATGTAGCCTCCGTCCCATTGTAGAAAGTACCTGGGCGGCCTGCGGTGCCACACTACCATGTCTATAAGATTGTGGCACACCCCTATATAACAGATACGCCTCTCCCCCGGAGAAGGTTGAGCTCTCCCACAATTTTACTCGCATATTCTGCGTTCACCTTCTCCAAGAAGAAGAGCAGGCCAGCCAGCTACCCGCTAGCTGACACATTCCAATTGTACTTTGAGCACCTCACACGTTTGACTACATCCGCACGGAAGTAGGGTTGTTACCAGAAATGATCTCGGAGCCCGAACCTATACATCCTTGCGTGACTGGGTAAGTTATCCCATCGGACCATGGTCACAAGCCATACCTAGATGCAAATCTATTGTCGGATACAAAATATCGACAGTGCAAGAGCATGACTGGTGCCATTTCTTAGTTTTGATGGAGAGATAGTGAACATAACAAGAAAATATGTTGGTACGCATGGTGGAAACTTTGCTTCCCCTAATGAGAAGGTGGTATTGGCTTCCGAGATTTTCACTATTTCAACCTTACAATGAAAGCGAAGCAAGTGTGGAGATTAATTGATAATCCGGACTCTCTTTGTGCAAGAGTGCTCAAGACTAAGTATTTCGCTAGCTATCATATTCTACTAGTGGGGCCTAAGAGCCTCTCCACCGGCACCACCCCCACCCCCCCCCCCCCCCCCCCCAAAAGCGCCCCCAAAAGGCCCATTGGGGGGCACCAAAATGTGCCACACCGGCACCCCCAAGTGTCCGACCCGACCCAAATTCTGTCCGGCACCTTTGGAGGCCTCCTCGGGGTGTCGGACAGTGGCCGAACAAGCCTTCCGACAGGGGAGCCCACCTGCCATAGACACATAACGGAGCGCCGTGTTTATTAGGTCGTCCAGGAGGCCGTTCCGCCCGATTAATGGCGCGCACTCACCCGGACGATTTCCCAGACGACGCGACACGACGGGACGCGAGGCGGCGAGATTGTGGCACGCCTGCCAGCACGCGGCGCATTAACGCCGACGCCAGTCCACGCCAGCTCCGCGGCGAATGCATTTACGTCGGCGCGGATGCAGGGGCACCGCTCACCTCGCCGTGGTTATAAATACTCGCCGCACCGTGGACGGGAGAAAGGGGTAGGTGGGAAGAAAGAGATAGAGTGGATAAGGAGAGGGGGTGGGAAAATAAAGAGGTTCGTGGGCTGCTGCTGAGGTGTAGTTTGTTGTTGGGCATCCGGGACTCCCAATAGGGTCCCAAAGTGTAGGGGGTGATGGTGAATCTCAAAAGAAAAAATGTAGAC
The DNA here is from genome assembly GCA_947311845.1 of Poa pratensis. Classification (NCBI taxonomy): domain Eukaryota; kingdom Viridiplantae; phylum Streptophyta; class Magnoliopsida; order Poales; family Poaceae; genus Poa; species Poa pratensis. The sequence continues at coordinate 43,622,264 of CAMZMU010000034.1, forward strand.
AGATGGGGTAGGACTGCCGAACATTCTATTGGGGTTGTCCGGACTGATTTGTGAGTTGGAAACTCCACTGCAAGGAGCAGCGGCGGTGTTGCCAGCTAGGAATTTTTTTTGTCCAATAGGATGTTTTTTGCTGAAATTTTTGTGTTACATTCGGACGATTTTTGCTGCAAATAGTTTTTTTTTCTTCAATGAAGCAATTGCGCGATAGGGGGAGGTGCTCCTTTCTGTTAACATAACCAAAATCTCTTATTTTGAATGATGCCCTCGGGATACCAATAAAAGCACATGCGCGCTGGATATATGTGTCCATTTAGTAGAAGAGAACTTCAGTTTCCTGCGGATTTCAGATTCGAAACATGAAAACAACTAGATTAAACACTTCCGAGCTGTTACCAGTTATAACAAAAACCCTTAGCGACAGTACCTCAATTTCTATGGCCCCAAACACAAACAAGAAACAGATGGAAGTTCATCCCAATCAAAATTATTTTTCTATCACTCTTTCTCTATATCGAGACATAATCAAAACAACATTTTTCCTCGACCGAGCCGAGTCAGCACCTCCCGTGCTTCTTCTTTACTGGCGCCTCCTCGTCGTCGGAATCGCCGTCGTCAAGATCCTCGTCGTCGAAGTCGCCGTCGAACTCCTCGTCGCTGCCCATGTCCTCAAAACGTCATCATCCTCCTCCTCCTCCTCCTCGTCGCTGACAGCCGCCTTCGTCTTCCGAGCCCCGCCGGCGTACCCGCGCCGGGCACAAAGCGCCGCCGCCGCTGCAGCTGCGGTTGGCTGGAGGGACCAGCGCGCGCCGGCGTTGAGCGCCGCGGTGGCAGGCAGAACAGACGCCACTGCCGTTGGGCGGGAGGCCGACGAAGCGAAGCGGCGGATGGCCAGGGACGCGACCCTTGCGGCGGCGCGCTGCATGGCGTCGATGTGATGTGATGTGAATATGTGATGCGTGCGGTGGGGGTCGGAGGGTGGCGGCTAGGGTTTCGAGGGTGTCTGTCTTGGGTTACGGTGCGAGGTGGGTTTTTAATGGAGCTGGAGGGCACGAGATGCGAGGTGGGGAGATTCCAGAAACCAGAGAGAGCGCCGCCGCCGCCGGCTTGGCTTTGCCTCATCGACGTGTGTGTATTTGTTTCTTCTTTCGTCCCTATATTGGGTTAGGGCTGGTAGTGCAATTTGGCATGGGCCAGAAACATCAGCCGTTGAATGAAGCATTGGTGAATGGTGGCCCATGGCCCGAAAGAATAAAAACACGAACTCAGCCCAGATAAAGATGACGCACATGTTCATCCAGCGGTACTTGAAGGAGATCCCAATCTGTCATGCGAAAGGTGCAGGCTCCGCACCCGTTCCAGCAACTTTCAGGTCGAGGACAACATGGAAGCCTCCGCTCCCGGGTTCAGTAAAGCTGCATGTAGATGGCGCAGTCGCAAAACAGGATCAGAGGGGTGCTGTAGGTGCTGTTTGCAGAGACAGTACAGGCCTCTTCATCGGTGCATCTGCTGTGGTGTATGACGGAGTGACAGATCCCGAGGTTCTCGAAACTCTTGCGTGTTCTGAAGCTTTGGCGCTGGCTGACGATCTCCAGGAGCGTAAACTGTTGGTTGCATCAGACTGCCTGAATGTGGTCAAGCAGATCAACGGAGCTGGGAGCCGCGGTCCAAATTGCATGATCATTAACCAAATTCGAGGTGGCATTACAAGATTTCAAGAGGCTGTGTTCAGCCATGAACGACGCGAGGCAAACGAGGAAGCGCACAGACTAGCGCGGCTGGCGACTAGTCTAGTAATTGGCAGGCATGTTTGGCTTTCTGATCCTCCCAGTGATTTGGGTTTCCCTGTAAACATCATGTCTATCAATCAATAGGGCCCGGTCGTTCCTCTAAAAAAAAAAAGCAAAAAAAAACACAAAAAGGTACCAGAGCCTTGGGCCCAAGGCGTAAGGGATGGATAACTCCTTTTTTCCCCCTATGTTTGTGAGGGCCGAAAGTTCGGGGAAAACCTATCCGATGCTCGTTGCGTCGGAAAGGTGCTCGACGTGTACCCGCCAGCTGCACAGCGCGCGCAACTTGGCATGGGCCAGAAACAACAACCGTTGAATGAAGCATTGGTGAATGGTGGCCCAAGGCAGAAGGGATGGATAACTCCTTTTTTTTGTATGTTGTGAGGCCCAGATAAGATGATGTCAACTTTTAGTTTTACCCACACACAAAACAAAACAAAAAAATCTACCCAGTACTATGGCTTTCCATGTTCGGGGCGCATAACCATTTTGACATTCAAGCCTTGACCATCGTTGTAAACAACATAATATGTACCACAAAAGTAAACATATGTCATTTGTATTTGAAATAAGCTTTCAAAGGTGTAATTTCTATGTAAAAGGAACTCATTGATACCTTGTTTCATTTGTCTTCTTCGAATTGCAGTGGATAGGATGGAGTTTGACCAGGCGAGGGTCCGGGACAGGATGGACATGGCGAGAATAAATTTGGAGAAGAGTCAGAAATAGACGAAAATAGAGTTGGGAAAAGAAAAGACAATTGAGTCCTTGGAACTTGAGAAAGACAGATGATGAAAGCAAGAAGTGGTTGATGAACATAAATAAGGAGATCAACAAGCGCAAAAAATTGGGGTGTCGACGTGTGTTCTCGGAGTCAGCCATGAGGCTGGTAGCCGACGTCAAAGAGTGTGGCGAAAAGTGGCAGTGGATCTATTGATGCGGGATTGACACGGGAGATTTTTACCTAGGTTCGGCCCCTCCGTATAGAGGTAAAGACCAATCGTGGTTTGTGTATATTGTCTTTAGAACTTGTCTTCGATCCGTGCGATTGAGAGATGTCTCTCCTAGATCAATCCCAAGCCATGTCATATTAGTGGCATGGCTTGGTTACAAATGAAGGCACTGATAATGCATAATTTGAACCCGACCAGTGTCACACCAATAATGCGAAGTTAATCCCTACTGGCACCATCTAGTAATGCAACGCTTGATTGCTTGGTAATATCAGTCTTCATTGTGTGTATCGGAACTGGTTGTCTTCCGCCCTGACGCTTGATGAGGCTACCGGTTTGACTCCTCGCTGGAGTCGGTATCTCCAAGCCGGGCATTGGACTCCAGTTAGTGTAGGGTGACCTCTTCGTTGGTATTTGTCCTACCATCTGGGAAGTTTGATTCATTATTGTATCGTCTTGTATGAACTGTTGAAATTTGTTTTAGCTTGTGTTGAACTGAGACATATTTTGTTTACACTCAATTGTTAAATTGGTGATGAATTGATTGTGTGCTATATGGTGATCGACGTACATGTGTTTGCATGGATTTGTACATGTGTTTGCATGGATTTGAAGTTTGGCCGAGTGGACAAATGGGGGTGGCCGGCTACTGTACTGCGGATACATCCGGACGTGTTCATGAACATATAGAGGGTTAATTTAATCAGGTCCGGTTGGAGATGCTTTTTAATTAATTGGGATTTCTATTGACGAATGAAAATTTTAGAAATTCCGACTTGCCACTACAAAAGATGGAATACGTGGAAATTAGCAAAACTGGCAATAATTTACAGATGCCATACTCTTTGATGCACACAGCACACTACATATACATTTAAGTACAAGTAGCAAGGTGGCCCTCGCAAATGCGAGGGCATCATGTTCAATGTATTGAATATATTCATGTATTAAATTTGTGCTTTTTATAGATATTGGAAACCGAAATAAAAATAAGAGCATCCTGTGGCTGAGGAAAATTCTGGTAGAGAAAATCCAGCATACATGTAATGTTTGAATTTGTGGAGAGTAGGGTTTAAAAAAAAGTCCATTCACATATTTTATAAGCTCGTTTACTTTTAAGCGAATTTATTGCTATTTTAATATAGTATATTTTTACTCTCTGCTGGCCATCCCTCATTCTTCATTGTACTCTCTCAGTGATACATGTTTTTGTTCTCATGTAAAAAATGACTACATGGACTCGATCACATGTCTAAATTAGAAAGATATCTGGATGGTACATAGTTTCTAGATTTTAGTCATCATCAACTTATTTGAGTCATCTCACAAATAATGTCTTAATTTGCACCATAATATTCTAGTCATCATGTTATTACGCTCGTTGTCACACCTCATAATAACTAATACTTTTGGTCAATTATTTTATTTGTATGATTACTTTCTCCCTACCAAACCCACTCTTTAACACCAATAATTGTACTATGTCGCTCAATTACATATGTCGTGTCATGAAACATCACTCTGCTGTTATTGAGAACGTTGTTTTGGCAACTTCATTAGTCATAGTTGTTTCTACAACTTGCTATTTTCATTGATGTCCCCTATTAAAATTTAAGAATATACACCCAAATGTACCGAGGTTGAAGTAAACCGATGAAATTTTTGGTTGTGAAGAGATTAAGTTATAGTACGTGTTTACTTTATACACTTTAGAAAGATCTATCAGTCGAAATAATTACCATGGTGTATTGTATGCGATTTTCTTGTTACAACCATGAAAATCTTTTTCCAACATAATTATGATGATATGTGGTATTTGATCTTATTTGTTAATAATTATGAATATTTGTTGCGTATGATCTACAAATAAAAAGAGGTTGTGCTAAATTGGTGACAAAATGTTTTGTTTTTGTGGGAACTTCTGACATGTCTATATTTCTCTACCATATTGTGCTTATCTAATATATTTTTAATTTAAATTAGATTTTTTTGGGTTATGAATCATTGAAATTATGATGAAGCGTTATAAGATAGAAGTCTTGTTAACTTCAGAATTTCTTTGCGTCGAATCTCATCTCTGATGTTCATTTTCACTAAAAAGAAATTGTTTGAATTTTTGTCAAGCTACATTCACCCTTGACACCAGTAAAAGGCTCTTGGAGATGTGAGATGCACAAATCGATCTTCTAAGTATATTTTAGGTATGTTATGTTGTTGTGTTCTTCATGAACATGTCATAGGGTTGAGATGGTGTCATACGGAATAAAATCCTATTGGATCTGTCAAATCGTTTGTGTTTTCAAATGGATGTCCGTTACCATTTGTTCTGGTAGCATGTCATTTTATTTTATTTTTGTAATCAAACCTTCCGCTTTGCACCATATGTGTATAATTGAAGACAATTACACTCTTAATTATGAGTCGTTGTTTCTGTCGACGGCTCAATAGTGGTAGCTTTTTCAATCTCGAAGCTACTCGACTCAAGTCGTCAACGAACGATATGATGTAGTGTAAGTATGATCACATATATATATGATCGTAGTGCACTCATGAATAACCGTATTCAAGGTTTCAACAAATTGTATTTATCTTGTGATTATGAGTCTTCTCAATCATGCACATATATTTATATATACTCCTTTTTGTCTGTCCGGGAATATATAGATTTGCGTAAATACGGATGTATTTAAACATGTTTTCGTGTATAGATAGATCCCTATTTAGATAAATACGTGTCAAGTATTTCTATACCGGGAGGAGTATAAGTTAGTGTACTTTGTCACTACGTTCAAAGTAGGAGGGTGTTTTTTAGGTGCAGGAAGGAGAAAAATAATTAAGATCAACTCGATCGATCGCTAGCTGTTGCCTTTTATTTGTTTTTTCCTATAGATCGCTAGCATCTGCGTGTTTGCTTTTTTTCCTATGGATCGCTGATTGCGTATTAAGCTACGCCTGCTGCCTTATGTTTTTTCTACAGTGCACCGCTCCGTCCGCCGTTTCGCGCCGCTCTATACAGTTATTGGATATTTCTTTTTAAAGCTTACCGATCAGGTTGCTTTGCACAAATCAAGACAGCAAGAAATGGTGCTTCGTTCTGTTGTGTTTCGAATTCTGAGGTGAGACGGTTCCTGCAAAAAAAGTACCCCTAGGGTTTTGTCCTCCCCCAGGCGACTGGCGGCGAGTTTTGAGTTTCTACCGGAATCCTATTCCGGACCTGATTCCTTGTGATTTTGTCTACTAGTAGGCGATCAACTTGTTGATTCCTGCGCTTGCGATCGGGTTTCTTGGGGAGAAGCAAAGGTGATGTCGAACCAGCGATCGGCCACGAGCGGAGGGTCGAGGAGCAAAGCGGACCTGATGGGAAACGTGACGGTGGAGGATGAGTTCTCGGAGCATGGAGAGATCGGATCAATGTTTGAGATGCTGGATCTTCAGGACAACGAATTTGATGACCTAGTTCTGCCGGAGGATGATCCGGTGATTCAGGAGAGCACAAGATGGCTGGCAGTAGCTAGGGTTGTGTGCCCTAAGAAATTTAGCAATGAGGCCTTCATCCAGCAGATGCAGTTTGCGTGGAATTCTGCGCGTGGGATCAATATCCGACCCATTGGAGATAGCCGTTTCATCATCCAGTGCGGTTGTCTAGGAGATTGGGAAAAAGTTACTGAGAAGGGTCCATGGTTGTTCCGGGATTGGACAGTGGCAATCGCTCCGTATGATGGATTTTCAGATCCAAAAGAAGTGGAATTAAACTTTGTTCCTATGTGGCTACAGGTGCATAAATTACCGGAAGGCTACAGGAAAGAGGAGATTGTTAAATTCCTGGTTGGAAGAGTAGCTGGTGAAGTAAAATTCGTGGAGATGAATCCCTTTGGGGGACAGAGAGGGGATTTTGTTCGAGTACGGGTGGTTCATGATGTGAGACGACCATTAACAAGATTTGTCTCGATTGTTAGAGCAGGGAAGAGATACCCATATGCGGTTAAATATGAGAAGCTGGGACTGTTATGTTATGCATGTGGAATCATTGGACATGACTCGAAGGAGTGTGGGCTGGGCATATATGAGGAGAAGGATCTAAAGTATGGAGATTGGATTTATGTAACTCCCCCAGGTCGAGGTCGTGGTGCTACTGCCATGAGAGGTGGCGGAAGTGGTGGTCAATCTGAGAACTCTTTTGGACGTGGTAGAAGAGGTAATTCGGCTGATCTGGCTAAAGGAAATTATGTTGACTGGAGAATGCACCCGGAGAGGAAGGAAAAGGAGAAGGAAGATCAAAATTTGGCAGATAAGATAGTGAGTCCAGTTAAACCGAGAGATATGGAGATGTCAGACGGGGAGAAGAACGGCAAAAAGAGACTGGCATTCTCGGAGGGCAATGTCGGTTTGGATCTCATCGGTGCGAGCTCTCCGGCTTTGGGAGAGGATGCTTTGGCTATGGTGATTGATCAAACCACTGGTCAAGAGTTGGCAAAAGATAAGGCAAAGGAGAAGGAGACTAAGAGAACAAAACTGACAAGAGGACAGAGCTCTGTTGATACAAACTCAGGATCGGCGGCATCCCTCGAGGATGACCGCCGCCAACAATGAATCTATTAAGTCTGAACTGTCAGGGTTGCGGGTGGCCGAGACAGTTCAAGAAATTAGCAGCCTAGTGGAGCTGTATCGCCCAGCGTTGGTTTTTTTGTGTGAAACTAAAATGTCCGATGTTCGTGCTCAGGAGCTTAGGTGGAGGTTGGGTTATGATTCTGCATATGGAGTGAAGAGCGTAGGGGCGAGTGGTGGATTAGTTCTTTTTGGAATAATGATTCAGATGTTACTCTTAAATCTTTTAGTCGGAACCACATTGATGTGCTCATAAAAAATGGTGTGACAGGGTCGGTGGAATGGCGTTTTACAGGGTTTTATGGGGATTCAGACAGGACTGCTCGCCGTCAGAATTGGGATTTGTTGAAATACCTACGACGAGAGTATGATAACCCCTGGCTGTGTGCAGGAGACTTCAACGAAGTACTATATGCTTCAGAACAATTTGGTGGGAATAATCGAGAAGGGTGGAAGATGGAAGGTTTTCGTGATGCTGTTGAATATTGTCGAATGACTGACTTGGGATATTCAGGTCTGCCTTACACATGGGACAACCGACAGCAAGGAGCACAGAATATTAAGGTTAGGCTTGACAGGGGGCTAGGAGATGATAAGTTTATGGATTTTTTTTGATAACTCATCGGTTCAACATATCCAAGCTACACAGACAGATCATTGTGGTCTGCTAATATCAGTAGGCCGATCGGAGTGGCTTGTTGGTGGCAACACTAGAAGACCATTCAGGTTCGAAAACATGTGGGCTAGACATGAGGATTATCTGAGTGTGGTTAATAGTGGTTGGCAGGCCGGAAGTAGAGATCTTGCAGAATTGCAAGGGGCCTTGGGCCAGGTTCGTTCTCGGCTAACAATATGGAGTAGAGAACAATTTGGTTCGGTGCGGAAACAACTGCGAACAATGAGGCAGAAGCTGGAGGATCTGCGGGCTGGATCAATTCGATCGGGTCCATCAAGAGAGGAGAAGGAGTTGATGCACAGAATTTCAGAGCTACTCTCACGAGAGGAAACGATGATGAAACAGAGATCTCGTGTTCTTTGGCTGGCGGAGGGTGACCGGAATATTGCGTATTTTCACGCAAAATCAAAGGAGAGATCTAGAACAAATAAAATCATGTCGCTACGGAGAGAGGATGGTACTTTTGCATCCTCACAGGATGAGCTGGAGCAGCTAGCTACTACCTTCTATACCTCATTGTTTACTGCTCAGGAGGATACATCGCCGGAGGTTGTTACGAATTTTGTTCCACAGAAGGTGACGGCAGAGATGAATGCGAGTTTGTGTGCTCCATTTACAGATAGTGAGATTGAGAATGCTCTTTTTATGATGCACCCAAATAAATCTCCGGGACCTGATGGTTTCATAGCTGGGTTCTATATTAAACATTGGGATATTCTAAAAGAGAGTGTTTGTGCAGCTATCCGAAGATTCCTGGAAGGAGGGGAGATGCCGGAGTCTGTTAATAGTACAGTTCTTGTTCTTATACCGAAAGTTAAACAACCTCAAGAGCTGTCACAATATCGACCGATTTCTCTTTGTAATGTTCTTTACAAAATAGCATCAAAGGTGTTGGCTTGAGATTACGTCCAATTCTTGATGTGATTATCTCTGAGGAGCAGAGTGCGTTTGTTCCAGGCCGTTTAATAACAGATAATGTAATTACAGCTTATGAAAGCATTCACTATCTAAAGAAGAAGAAAGGGAAATCTGGTGCATGTGCTATCAAGCTTGACATGGCGAAAGCGTATGACCGTGTTGAATGGTTATATTTGAGAGAGATTATGAGGAAGCTAGGTTTTTCTGCAAGTTGGATCACGTTGGTGATGAAGTGTGTGGAATCGGTGTCCTTCTCTGTGAGGGTGAATGGACAATTCTCAGAGTACTTCAAACCTTCAAGAGGTATACGGCAAGGGGACCCATTATCCCCATACTTATTCTTGATATGTGGGGAAGGGCTGAGTTGTTTGCTGAAGTTTTCTGGTCCTCAATACTTATCGAGGGGAATTAGAGTTGGGGTGCATGCACCATGGCTATCACATTTATTATTCGCAGATGATTGTCTTGTGTTTGCACAAGCATCGGCGAGTGGGGCACAACGATTGCAGAATATCCTTGAGGCATATCGGATTGGGTCGGGCCAGATGGTTAACCGAGCAAAATCTGCAGTTTTCTTTAGTGCTAATTGTACGGAAGAAATGAAACAAGAGGTTCGTGAGCTTTCTGGAATTGAAGCGGAAGCTTTGGTGGAAAAGTATTTAGGGCTACCTACTGCCCTAGGCCGATCCATTGATGACCAGTTTGAGCATATTGTGGCCAGAATTAAGAAGCTGGTAAATGGGTTTGCAGCGAAGAACTTGAGTGCTGCGGCACGGAGGTGCTGGTGAAGGCTATATGTCAGGCTATTCCAACATATTCAATGAGTTGCTTTAGACTGTCAAAAAAGATGTGCAAGAAGATCACTAGTATTGTTGCAAGGTTTTGGTGGGGAGGTAATGAGAAGAAAAGGAAGATACATTGGAAGAAATGGTGCGATATAGCTATACCTAAAGCTGTTGGGGGTATGGGGTTCAGAGATTTTCAATTGTTTAACCAAGCTATGCTGGCAAAACAAGGATGGCGATTGATGATGAAACCTGAGTCACTTTGTGCAAAAGTTTTTAAAGGGGAAATATTATCATAATTCACATTTTATGGAGGCAGGAAAGAAGAGGAATTCTTCACATGTATGGCGTGCAATATTACATGGAAGAGAGGCTCTTAGCAAAGGTCTCATTAAGAGAGTTGGAGATGGAAGCACTATTAAAGTCTTCGATGATCCTTGGATACCCGCAAATTTTCTGGGTAGGCCACTGTGTAAACCTGAAGGAGCTCAAGCTACTATGGTTGATGAGCTGATTGACATAGATCAAATGTGCTGGTCTGAGGAGAAATTGATGACCAATTTTATTGAAACTGATAGAAGGGCAATTCGGCAGATTCCTCTTGGAAGATTTGCGGAGGATACATGGGCTTGGACCCAGGAGAAGTCAGGTATTTTTTCGGTATGGTCTGCCTACCGATTAATATCTTCTCTACAGCTAGCCTTACAACCGTCAGGTTCAGGTGATTCATCTAACTCATGCTGGAAAAAGCTGTGGAGAATGCCAGTTCCACCGAAAGTGCGCTCGTTCTGGTGGCTAGTTATCAAGAAATTTATACCGACAAAACAGATTCTCCATGCGCGCCATATGGAGCAAACTGCACATTGTGAAGCATGTGGGAAGCAGGAGGAGTCGATATACCATGCTCTATTTGAATGTACTTGGGCTAAGTTGTTTTGGTCAGATCTTAAAATCACGTCTGGGACCAAGTTACCAACTCTGCACCAAAATACATGGGCGATGGATTTGCTAGACTGCAAACTCTTGTCGAAACAACAAGTATGCATGATTTTGTGCGGCTGTTGGGCTGCATGGCAGGAACATAATGCTCAAAAGCATGGAGAAGTAGGGAGGTCGGTTACTGAATCTGTTCGCTGGGTCATGGAAACTACTCTAGACCTTGCTCAATCAGGTCGTGTGAAACCAGCAAGTGTAGGAAAACAGAAAGCTCGGTGGAGGAAACCACCTGATGGTGTTGTGAAAATAAACACGGATGCTAGTTTTTATTCCCAGTCGATGGCGGGAGGGACTGGTCTAATTATTAGAGACCATAATGGAGCTATGATTAGAGCCCAGGCTCTATGGTATGACAATGCTGCTGATGTATTGTGTATGGAGGCGAGGGCGATATGTGATGGAGTAAGAGTTGCTGTGGAACGGGGATACATCACTAGTAGAAAAACCATCTTTGGTCCAGGGCCGCCCCAGCCATTAGCCCCGGTTCAGGTAAAAACCGGGACCAGTGCCTGGCACTGGTCCCGGTTCGAGTTGCCACGGCCCCGTGGACCATTGGTCCCGGTTCGGTTGGGGGTATTGGTCCCGGTTCTTGGCACGAACCGGGACCAAAGCTCCCTGCCTATAAATAACCCCCACCCCCTTCTCTCCTCTAATTTTTTTTCTCTTGGATTGGTGGGAAGTGGGTGCTATTTTTTTTTCCTTTGCCACGCACAAGATGTGTTCGATGAAATGCCCGACCCACACTTAAGTTCACACAAATGATATCCTCGGCCGAGGTTAGCAACTTTATCCTTTTCGTCTGTAATTGATACAGAAATATTGCACGTGTCGATGTACGGTGGTCATTTCACTATTCAAGATGTTATTGTAATGGTATTTGATAAACTTAATTATATATATGATGCAGATGGATGCACGGATGCGATGGATGTACGGCGAACGACGCAGTTCCGAGTTTATTGCAGGCCTGCATAAATTTCTCGATGTGGCTGAGGCAAACAAAGTGAATAATTTTATGCCTTGTCCATGTGAGAAGTGTCGGAACGTCAGGGAGTACTCTGACCCGAGAACCATTCAAGACCACGTGATTCGGAAAGGTTTCATGCCCAGCTATAATTGTTGGACCAAGCACGGAGAAAGAGGGGTTACGATGGAAGACAATGAAGAAGAGGAGGATGATGACAACTATCCTATGTTCCCTGAGGAATGCGGTGATACTGTTATGGAAGACGTTGAAGAAGAAAGAGGTGAACATCGGGCATCAGATGAGCCCGCTGATGGTCTTGGTGGGGTCATTTCTGATGCAAAGCGAGAATGCGATACAGAAAAGGAGAAGCTAAAGTTGGAGGCCATGCTTGAGGATCACAAAAAGTTGCTGTACCCAAACTGCGAAGATGGCAGCACAAAGCTCGGTACCACACTGGAACTGCTGAAATGGAAGGCAGAGACTGGTTGTTCTGACAAGGGATTTGAGAAGTTACTGAAAATAATGAAGCCGAAGCTTCCAAAGGATAACGAATTGCCCGAGACTACATACGAAGCAAAGAAGGCTATCTGCCCTCTAGGATTAGATGTGCAGAAGATACATGCATGCATTAATGACTGCATCCTGTACCGCGGTGAGTACGAGAACATGGATAAATGCCCGGTATGCAATGCACTGCGGTACAAGATAAGACAAGATGACCCTGGTGATGTTGAGGGCGATGACGAGCCCCCCCGGAAGAGGGTTCCTGCTAAGGTGATGTGGTATGCTCCTATAATACCACGGTTGAAACGTCTGTTCAGAAACAAAGAGCATGCCAGGTTGTTGCGATGGCACAAAGAAGAGCGTAAGAAAGACGGGAAGTTGAGACACCCCGCCGATGGGTCCCAGTGGAGAAAAATCGACAGAGAGTTCCCGACATTTTCAGATGACGCAAGGAACTTAAGATTTGGTCTAAGTACAGATGGCTTTAATCCTTTTGGGGAGCAGAGCTCCAGTCATAGCACTTGGCCCGTGACTCTATGTATCTACAACCTTCCTCCTTGGTTGTGCATGAAGCGGAAGTTCATTATGATGCCAGTGCTCATCCAAGGCCCGAAGCAACCCGGCAACGACATTGATGTGTACCTAAGGCCATTAGTTGATGAACTTTTGCAGTTGTGGTCCGAACCAGGTGTACGTGTGTGGGATGAGCACAAACAACAGGAATTTGACCTACGAGCGTTGCTGTTCGTAACCATCAATGATTGGCCTGCTCTTAGTAACATTTCAGGACAGTCAAACAAGGGATACAATGCATGCACGCACTGTTTAGATAAGACTGAAAGTATACATTTGGGAAACAAGAATGTGTACCTGGGGCATCGTCGATTTCTTCCGAACAGTCATGCCGTAAGAAAGCCCGGCAAGCATTTCAACGGTGAGGCAGATCGCCGGAAGAAGCCTAACCTCCCTGATGGTGATGTTATATATGACATGGTCAAGGATTTAGAAGTAATCTTTGGAAAGGGTCCTGGCAGTCTATCTGTTCCGAATGACGCTGACAACCACGTACCCATATGGAAGAAGTGCTCTATATTCTGGGAGCTACCCTATTGGAAAGTCCTAGAGGTCCGGTCTTCAATCGACGTGATGCACGTGACGAAGAATCTTTGCGTGAACCTGCTAGGCTTCCTGGGCGTGTATGGGAAGACAAAAGATACACCGGAAGCACGGGCAGACCAGCAACGTATGAAAGACCCATACAACAAGCAGACGGATAAAGGGCGTCAATACTTAAGCAGCTACGCTCTTACCAAAGCAGAGAAGGAAATCTTTTTTGAATGCCTGAGCAGTATCAAGGTCCCGGCTGGCTTCTCGTCAAATATAAAGGGAATAATAAATATGGCAGAGAAAAAATTCCAGAACCTGAAGTCTCATGATTGCCACGTGATTATGACGCAGTTGCTTCCGGTTGCATTGAGGGGGCTTCTACCGGAAAATGTTCGAGTACCCATTGTGAAGCTATGTGCATTCCTCAATGCAATATCTCAGAAGGTCATCGATCCAGTAACTCTACCAAGTTTACAGAAGGCTGTGGTCCAATGTCTTGTCAGCTTCGAGTTGGTGTTCCCCCCATCATTCTTCAATATTATGACGCATCTCCTGGTTCACCTAGTCGACGAGATTGCCATTCTCGGTCCTGTATTTCTACACAATATGTTCCCCTTCGAGAGGTTCATGGGAGTCTTGAAGAAATATGTTCATAACCGTGCTAGGCCAGAAGGAAGCATCTCAAGGGCTATGGAACAGAAGAGGTCATTGAGTTCTGTGTTGACTTTATTCCTGACCTTAAGCCGATTGGTGTTCCTGAATCGCGGCATGAGGGGAGACTGAGTGGAAAAGGCACGCTAGGAAAGAAAGCACTGATATGTAGGGACGGGCATTCTTTAACTCAAGCACACTACACAGTTCTACAAAGTTCCACCTTCGTGGCTCCGTATATCGAGGAACACAAGAATTATGTACGCTCCAAGAACCCGGGGAAGGATGACTCCTGGATTAAAGAAAAACACATGGAGACCTTCGGCAGTTGGTTGCGATTACAGCTCATGAATGACACCACTGTCGGAGATCAGCTCTACTTGTTGGCCGCGTCACCATCTTCGACTGTATTGAATTTCCAAGGGTACGAGATAAATGGGAATACATTTTACACGATCGCCCAAGATAAAAAGAGCACCAACCAGAACAGTGGTGTCCGCTTTGATGCAACAAACGACGATGGGCAAAAGGACACATACTATGGTCGCATAGAGGAGATATGGGAACTTGACTATGGACCTACTTTTAAGGTCCCTTTGTTTCGGTGCAGTTGGGTCAACATGAATGGAGAAGGGATAAAGGTAGACCAGCTGTACGGATGACAACAGTGGATCTCAAGAATCTTGGTTGTTACAAGAACGAACCATTCGTCCTAGCCAATGATGTGGCTCAGGTTTTCTATGTGAAGGACATGTCCTCCAGACCGAAAAAAAGAAAAAACAAGCAAACGAATACATCAGACGATGAGCCAAAGCGTCACGTAGTTCTTTCAGGGAAAAGAAACATCGTGGGAGTCGAGGACAAGACAGACATGTCAGCAGATTATGATAAGTTTGATGAAATTCCGCCCTTCACAGTGAGAACTGACCCAAGCATCCCGTTAAATAATGAAGATGCTCCATGGTTACGGCTGAAGCGATCATAGGCCAGGGACATACGCGAAGAAGGGTTCATGGCTTTTATGTAAATCAATGTAATGTATTAGCACCGTGGCTGGATTCAACCTACCTGAGGGCTTGTGTTTCCAACAGCGTCGTTGTGTTGTCATTGTTCACCGTCCTACAGGAGGTGGCTCCAATGGCTGGCCGGTGAACAAGGACGAACACAATAATGCCAGGGAACATGCCAGCAGGTAGGCTAAATCCAGCCATTGGATTCGGTGGCAAAGGTAGACGCTCGTTGTGTGCCGTTCGCTGCAGGGACGCCGCTATTTATAGGCGATTAGAAAGTGTACCTGTGGATGAGGTGGGAGTGGTGGTGGTGGTGGGAGTGCTGATCCAACAGCTCACAAGCCCTCAAAAGAAACACACCCCTGATCCAACGGCTCACAAGCGCTCGAAAGAAACACACGATCCGTGTGATTCTTTAGTCCCGGTTGGTGTTACCAACCGGGACTAGTTCTAAAAATCCAACAGCTCACAAGCGCTCAAAAGAAACACACCCCTGATCCAACGGCTCACAAGCGCTCGAAAGAAACACACGATCCGTGTGCTTCTTCCTTATTGGTGGGAATCCTTTAGTCCCGGTTGGTAAAATTGCGCGGGAACAAATAAGCCCCTTTAGTCCCGGTTGGTGGCTCGAACGGGGACTAAAGGTCTCACTATATATATGTAGTCATGGCCTCCATTGGCATAGCACATCTAAACTCATATCTGCAACCTCATCACTCTCCCATGGCTTCCACCGTACCCACTCTAACCTACTCGGAGGCGGAGGCGCTTTCCGCCTCGAACTACCCCTGCCCGCCCGGCTACGACGTCCCCGCCGGCTGGAGGCTAAGCACCGGAGGCGTGCCGGTCCCTCCTATCCGTCAAGGTTTGGCACGTCGGGCGGCCATCACGAACCACTACTACCTCGAGCTCACTCCGGAGCAGCGGATGGATCCCCGCTGGCATCCCGACTACCGCCCGACTTGGGACGCCTTCTTCATCAATCGGCGTGAGAGGGCGCTCGCCAGGTACGAGGAGGATGGCCCGCCTCCTTCGAACTTCAACGAGGCCGGCCGTCGGCTGTGGTGGAGCGGCCGAACTCTCCAGAGCGTCATGAACTACATCACGGCCGGCGATAACCCCGCCTGCGCTACCCTCACTTCCAGTCCAGGCGCCCGACGACAGCGCCGCCCGACGACAACGACGACGACGGCGGCGACTACGACGACTACGAGGACGAGTATTATAGGCCTAGGCAGGAGTATGACTAACCTATGGTTTGTCTATGTACCCAAGATTGTTGTCATGAACTACTTCTGGTCTAGCTAAGACGACGATCGTGTAAAATGTATCCAAGATTGATGGGTGACTACTTTTCGCATTGATATTAAACAAACCATGCAAATTACATTGACAACATAAACCAACGGCTCACAAGCGCTCGAAAGAAACACACGATCCGTGTGCTTATTCCTTATTGGTGGGATTCCCTTTAGTCCCGGTTGGTGGCTCACAGAGTGATCCAACAGCTCACAAGCCCTCAAAAGAAACTGTTCTGCATTAATAATTATTATTACATATTATAAATATAGGTTCACTGAAATTGTTCTGCATTTACTTCAGCTTGCCATGGGATTTTACAACACCAAAAATAGAATTAACTGAATTAATAATTATTATTACTTAATCATAAATCTTACTTAATCATTTTTGATCGATTTATACATATTATTAGTCGAGTTTGGATTTTGGATTATTTATACAAATTCAAACACTTTTCATGTTGAAAGTTTTGTCAATTCAAAATATGCAATAAAGTTAATGCATTTTTAATTGAAAATGGCAAAATGGTTAATAGTTTGTATAGTTAGAATAATTATTTTAGAAAACAGAAAATGGTTTTGGATTATTTATTCAAATTAAAAAACTTTTCATGTTGAAAGTCTTTTCAGATTCAAAACCATTTGACATTCATATCCAAACACCTAAATAAGGAAAAAAAGGCGGGAACAAAATTTCAGAACTGAAAAGTTCGAAATAATTTTGAAAAAAGGAATCTTTGGTCCCGGTTTCTACCAAGAACCGGAACCAAAGAGTCCATGGACCGCGCGCTGGTAAGAACCGGGACCAAAGAGGCATTGGTCCCGGTTCTTGCCAGCAACCGGGACCAATGACCCCCTGCTACTTAACCGCTTCCCCTTCCCCTTCCCCGAGTCATTCGCAGAAAACGCCTAAGTCCCCGGAGAAGCGACGGAGCGAAATTGCGCCGTCAGGCTGCCCGACCTCGCCGTCGACGCTCCCTCGACGCCGGCACCCTCGACGCCCGCGCCGCCGCACCCTCGACGCCCATGCTCTCTATCTCTCTCCCGGTGAAACCCTAGCCGCACGGCCGCCGCGCCACCGCAGTTCGAGCTTGATTCCGGCCGTCTTCGACCTCGCCTCGCCTCGCCGACCATCTCGACAGCTTCCTGGTGAGCTCGCGGTCCTCGTGGACCTTCTCTCCCTCTCTATTGCGCTCTGTTTCGTCCTCGCGTCGATGTCCGCCGCCGTCCGCCGCAAACCGTCGTCGCCGGTGGTGCTCCGGCGACCATTTGGTCACGGTGCCGCCCACGAACGACTCCCCATGCACGTGCGCGTGCAACACGCCCAGTCGCGCGTGCCCGCTCGCCCTCCTCCGGCGAGACTCGCCGGAGCAGAGCCGCCGTGGGTGCTCCTGTGTCTTTGACATGTGGGCCCCGGCTGTCAGCCTTTTATTCTTTTCCTAAAATGAGTTTGGAAATTATTAAATCTCTGACAGGTGGGACCCAGCCTAATTAATAAATGCCAGAAAATGATTTAAACTTGTAAAATCAATATCTTTTAATCTGTTTATCAGAAAAATATGAATAATATATCAAAATGCACAGAAAAATAAATGCTAGCTATTTATGTCAAAATACAAACATTTTGGAACATTTCAATTTGGTGAATATTTGGAAATAACTTCAATGCATTTCCTTTAGTTATGGAGCTAATTTAAATAAGTGTTTATATTTGAAATTTGACTTCTATTAACATCTAAAATATGTTTTAGAGCTCCATGTTAATGCATTAAATTGGTCATGCATGATTGAACAATGTTAAATTAGAAGAACTAAAATACCTTCTTATATTAAATATGGAATTTGTGGAAATGATTTTATTAGTCATTGCAATTCCATTTAAATTGACCTACATGACCTAGGATGCATTTCAATATCTTTAATTGGTCATATCATACATATTGTTTGCAGTGCATCGACGTCGTATGTTGATTGCTCTTTTCCTTTTACGGGTTTACGATACGAGTTTACGAGTTTACGGGTTTACGATACGAGTTTACGGGTTTACGATACGAGTTTACGGGTTTACGATACGAGTTTACGGGTTTATGATATTGTAGATGTATCTTGACATATGGAACAAGTTACCCAACTAAAGTTTTGTGCATTGTTCTTAATTTGCAGAAACTATGGAACGAGACGAAGATCAGGAAAATATCCTCCAGGATATAATCCGCGGGCCGGAAGATATTGTCGATGTCACCACGGAGTTTTTGAACAACTCCGGTGAGGGAGATGAGTCTCTCAACCGAAGAGACGGCTCCGGTGAGGTAGAACCCGACGGCCGGGGTGAGGGAGAAGTCAGCGAGGGAGAAGCCGACGAGGGAGAAGCCGAAGGCTCCGGTGGAACATTAAATGTTGCAAACTCCGGCGAGGTGCATATACATATATTAATGAAGCCGAAGATTGTATTAATTAAGCCTCTGATGTCTATATACATATATTAACGCTCTTTCTTCTTTTAGCCCTCCGGATCGAGCAAATCTTCTGTAAGGACAAAACGAGGCCCAGCCAAAAAGTTGGGCGACCAAGAAAGGTACACGATCGAAAGAGTCGCTGAAGACGGCACACCGACTGCTCCCCCTGGTGTTAAAAATAAAATGGTAAAGCAATGCGGAGTTCTTGTTAGGGACTTCATCCCGATCACCGTTCGAGAATGGCATCGGCCAAAGGAGAAAGGACAGCTATATGTCAGCGATGAGGGCAAAGAAAGACTTTGGAGAAAGCTCATGGTTAATTTCACCCTGCCGGCGCCAGAGGTGGATTCAGATGAGGAGGATCCAGATGAGGCAGAAAAGATTGCCCGGAAAATCA